>BMAW01065638.1:185706-229261 GCA_019974015.1 Nephila pilipes | reverse complement strand
TCTGTCAATTATACAGTGTCAAATTTAAAACATTTATTAAATAAGTATTTTTCTTCTTAACATGGAAAAAGAATTTTTTTCGCAATTTTTCCTCTTCATACAGAAATGAAAGTAAAGAAACCATTTTAAAGAAAAATTGATTAATTTAAATTAACATGAGTAAAGTAATAAAATATGTTGCTTTCTATAGGATAGCGTAATCAAAATATATTTATATTGGAGCATTTTTCTGCCCGAAAAATATCCTAAGTTTGGATCCTATTCTTTAATATAACGGAAAGATGGACTTATCAGACGCAGTTTGATGATATTCCCTCTTCCACCCTATGAGGGTGTGTTTTGATACATGGAGTGACTTTTTTTCCATCATTCCTGTACTAAAAAGCCCAACCTGCACGTTATCATGTCTAAAGGAATGAGCGATGTCTGCTTTCTACTATCGACCATAATTTCTGGCCGCCACAAGATGAATGCGATTCAAGGGACGCTACAAATAAATTTTTATATATTTATTACTTCAATTTCGCCTGCATTATTTTTACCCCTGGAAGATGAATAGTAGACATTCCTTTTCTTCAGAGTGAATGCAAAAATAAAATGAGATCTATCGATGTAAATGGTTTTCTTAACCCCGGATTTCTTCTAAAAAAATTAGTCATGTTTGTAGAATAACAAGAAATTGTAAATTTCTTGCATCTGACACCTACACGATAACCGGGAGAATGACTTAAATGCGTCGAAATCTCGCGCCGAGCAAGATTAATTCAGCGCCAAGTTTATTGATGGCCAGCATTACAATGCTGTGACACGATTTTTTTTTCTCTGAGTAAGAGTGAATTATGGATGTATGCAGTGGTCCATTTTATACTCAGTGACAGGACGATTAATTGTAAATTATGCTAGTAGAATATATAAATAGATTTTGATTAGAAATTCTATCAGAATAATAACTACTTCAATGCGACGTATTAGGCTCAAGGGCTAAACCAGAACTGATTATGCGAGCAATTTAAAGTTATGGCAGCGGAATAAAAACAATTATTCAATGACATTTAATTTATTTGTTGTGATTGCGTAGTTTTCATAATTTAAAATATGTCATGCCGCTCTTAGCTTTTATTTTTATAATAAATCAAGCTCACAATACGAAAAGTTTTACCATAAGTTAAAAATAATAAAAGCCATAAGTACGCTTCACATTTCAATCAGTTTCATTATAAAAAAACAGAAGCTCGCTACACTCATACCTATCTCAATTTAAGGCGAATTTACTACAATTTTTTTTTAACAATTTTCAGCTCAACGTTTAAAAAATTCGCATAGACTGCAATTTATCGACACATTTTATTTTAAATAAAGAAGAAGAGTTAAACAACTAAATAGTAAATAAAAACGATAAGAAAAATCTGATGAAGAAATACATTACTCTGGTCATAAATTTAAATTGTTGCTCCACGGAGCAAGCTTTGGAAAGCTATAAACAACAGGATATTACTTAATAATGTTTACATATATAATTATAAATGATTACTTGATTGAAACGATTGCTTGATTTATTTATCAATAATAATAAGAAGAAAAATAGATTTGTAATCAAAAATGGAGATCAAAATATCCATTTTCCTCATTTTCAAAAAATACTGAAAAATTGAACAGAATTTTAAGATATAGTTTATTTTTATTCTAAGTAAATACTATTATGTATTCCTTATTATATTAAGTAAATACTATATATATAAGTTATTATATTAAGTAAATACCATATATATGTTATTATATTAAGTAAATACTATTATATATAAATATAAGTTTTTATTATATAGATTTTTATATCCTCAAATGGACTCGACGAGGAAAAAACATTATTTCTGGTAACTTATTTCATGAATGAAAATTTTTCTCTAACTGGAAACAATTTTTGATGTTTAATTGTTGTTACAATTATATAGCTTTGGAAAGCTATAAGCAACAGAAAAATTATTTAATAGTGTTTGCATTTATGAATTTTCTTATAATTTATTTTATTTATCGATTATAATAAGGAAAATAGAGGGCAAAAATAAAAATTTTGTCATTTTCAGAAACTATTAACAAATTAGACAGAATTTTAAGACATTATTAATTTTTAGTGATTTTTTCTCTACGTAAATAATATATTTTGTTATTTATTTTTTTTTGACAGAATTTTAGATGCTCAAATGGAGTTGACAAAGAAGAGACATGATTTTTGGTAACTGATTTTATAAATGAAATTTTATCTCTTACTGGAAACAATATTTGATGTTTAAATGTATTTGTATTCGTACATGTATCACTATATTGTAACATATTTCAAAGAACACGTAAAATAAATAATAATAATTTTTATTTTCATGTTTATATTTGTTTATATATATATTATTTTTTAAATGTTTCACTTTTAGAATTCATTCGCGCAATATATGTAATCAAATTATTTATTTATCAATAATAATTAACAGTTTAACAATAAAAATTCGCATTTTTTAAATTTTAAGTAAATTAACAAAACATATTAGTAATAATAAGAAATACTTAAATAATTCAAGGGACCTTTACCTACGAATAAAAAATTATAAAATTTCTAAATTTAAAATACGAATATGATTACTGTAATTGTTTTGGACAATTCAGCTGCTATTTCACTTTGAATTAGGATTCCAGAACATGAATCATTTTCAATAAATATGAAAATAATTTTAAAAAATACTTCAAAAATTTTCATGATATCTCTCTCTCAGCGAATAAGAATATATACATTATTTCTAATTTTTCAGTACAAATATGATCTCTGTAACCTTAATTGTTTAAGGCAGCTCAACTATCATTTCATTTTTAAATATAAATCCAAAATAGGAACTATTTTCGATAAATATGAATATTCACATGCTACACCTATTTAATACTCACATCTGAATTTCAAAAACGGTCTCGCGATATCATATCCAAAGTGTAAGCCACAATAGCCAGGTTTAAATCACCAAATCGTTGAAAACACTTCTAGGGCGCAGACATAGACCCATAAAGCGTCAGATTTCCATTGATAAACCAGAACTTAGGACCCTGAAGGTACAGGGATTTTTACTGACATCTGCCTCATATCTAAATACTGTTACTAAACTCATTGTGCCCGGGAACAGAAGGGCCGACCTATCAGGAGTCGAACCTTATGGTTATACTACATATTTGAAAGGGGCACACATTCCCCCACATTTGAAGTCAAAGGAAAGACCCTAGATAAGGGTATGCCACGGTCCCTTTGATTTGCCTGGGGGCCCCTTAACACCGCCTCCTTCACAGCTGTCAGAATTACCAATTTTATGTCTTTATTGGTCCTATTAGATTTGCGACAGTGCTAACGAGCTAAAATATCTGTTGACAATTTCCCAGCAGTGGTCCTTCATATCACAAGCAAACGAAACTTTTAGAGAACAGAATTAACACGGAAAAGATTCTCACGGATTACCAAGCCTTAAAAATATATAAAAAATAATTTTAATAATTTTAAAATTGTTTAATTTGCGTAAAGGGGTTAATCAAGTTTTTATACAGGTATGTGCCTTTCTGTTCAATTTTTTGAATATCCCATACCACAGAATACTCTCGATTATTATTTACTTCATGAATTAAAATTAATTTGAAAAATCAAGTGAAAAAAAAAATTCTAGCTATTTTTGAGTTGACATTAGACACGTATTATATGAAGAAGAAAAAAAAATCTTGAGATTAAATTCTTTAAAATTCTGTGTAATTAAATAATTTTAAATCTCGTTGCGGTCTCAATTTGCACGGATAAACAAGTATATATTTTCAAAGATTTCCCCGTCATGTAGAAAAGACTTAATTACATGGTTTGTTCATTTCAACCAACATTCCTGTTAAATAAATTCTTAAAATATTAAAAAGTTGATATATACGCAAAACGAAAAATAAAATTGAACTTACTGGATTAAAATATTTAAAAGTCCTGGATATAATGAAAACACAAAAAATTCTCCATACTAACACATTTACAATAAAATAGTATTTACATTCAGTAAATTAAGGAAAATGACGCACAGTTTAACAAATACGAGCTCAAATACTTACTGTTTCAAAAGGTATTGGGTAATAATGCATTGGGTAATAATTCAAATGCATTTCACTCAAAATAATTTTGTAATCTAAAAAAAAAATATCTCTACCTGCAATATAATTTTTTTTATAGAATGCAACAAAATTATCTGCAATAATATAGCGTTCTTCAAAATAGACTGCAAAAAAATATCAATATTTGTTTTATTTGAATTAGTCCGGTTTTCAAATATATTTAAAATGTATCAAAATTGAAAAATATTTTCCACTTCTTTCAAGTAGTCGAATAAACTATAATTTCGTATTAAAAACAAATATTTTATGTAAGAATTATTCATCTTAAAACACTTGGCATGATAACCAATGATAGATAATATTAAATTGCATAAGTAAAATATTTATTGCATTGTTAATGAACTGTGAGGAAAAAAAGGAAAATCTAAATTTGTCTCTTTTTGTTTTTTCCGCATTTTATCTGTTTATTCCTGGGCACATCAGTTAGTGAGTTACTTAAATTTTTTTTTTGAAAATGTACCATTTCAATGAATAATGTACCATTACAGTTTAGACAAAATAAACTATTTAAAAAAATTATAACATTAATTTGCTTTTAATTAAGTGATCAATAATTGAAAGACCGTCACATTTCCCAATGTGTATTTACTACACATTTCTCATAGTAGATATCATATTTAATGTCACTTCTGATTATTTATTTTGTTATTTGATTCAAAAGGAAAATCTAAATTGTCTCTTTTTGTTATTTCCGAATTTTATCTGTTTATTCCTAGTTTTGGGGAGATAAAAACAGTAAATTGAAACTAAGAGAATGTATGTAAAATGCATTCTGTCTATTGTTATTAACTTAATACAGTAAAAATAATTCTAAAAAAGAAAGTTTGAAATGCGATTAAAAAACACGCACCTAATTCAAAAATATTATATAAGTTTTTTCTTAGATATATTATATTTTTATATGTATTTCATTTATTATTTATAATTTTATACTCGTTAGAAAGGAAATAGCAATTTTTGATGTAAATTTTAATTTTCCTGATTGATGAATGTAACACTTCGATTATGTTTATACTGATGTTATATAAAATTAAAATTTAAAAACAATATTTTACTAAAAAAACAGATTTCCAATCAGATTTCTTGCAGTTCTTGTTGTCTTTTAACAAAAGAAAACAAGTCGATATCTAATGAAAAACAATATTTCTTATTAGTTTAGAATTATATTTTATTTTACAAAAATATTTTAGTAACAAAATTTTTTAAAATAAAAGAAATGAAGCAAGTTAAATTAAATAGCATTTTATTTGAACGTAATTTTAAAAATATATCAATAGCATACAAAAAGAATTGGTAAAATAAAAATTTATTACACTGTAAACAAATCTAAATTATGTTCAAGGAGTTTAATATAGGAGAACGCGAGTAATTCAACAGTAAATAAAATGTTTAGAGCCAAAATAAAACTTGAATAATAACGTAAAAATTATTGAACGGACTAGAAAATTTGTAAAACTTCGTCCCAGAATTCTCCTTTATTAAAAAAATATTTGCATACTATCCGATAACCAATAAAAAGAATTGCTTCTAAAAAATAAATGGTGTTATTTATACTATAAAACGCTGATTTAAAAAAAATAATTCATTATTTGCACTGTAAATATACTATATGTCTACTATATGTCACAATTAACTTAAAGTTTTTCATACTTAATGTATGTATAATATTTTGATAATTATTAAATAACAACAAAACTAATCATACGAAAAAATTAATCAATCAAAATTTCCATCCATCTTCTAAAACATGAATAGTTTAACAGTATGAATGTGAAATTCATGTATTTACAAGATCATGAGAAATACGACAATCTTTTAAAGAATTTATTTTAAAAATGAATAAATAAAACCTGATTGATATGCATCAAACGTCCATTCCATGGATATTAAAAGGGAATCAAAAAGATTACTTTTACAATATAATAACGAGTCCGAAAAAAAAAAAAAAATGCTATATCTGTAAAAGGAAAATTATTATCTTATACAGGAATTGTATTTTCATAGTCAAGTCTAAAACAAATGAATAATATTTTCAATAAGTAATATTTTTATTGTTTTCAGCAAAATAAATATTTATTTATTTTTTAAAATCTGAAATTGTTAATGTTCGTTGAAAAAATATAAAGTTAGTAAATTTAAAGTAAATAATATTAGCTAGTTAACTTTTCTTTGAATGTGTTTAAATGAATACAATTAAAGTGCATGCATTTATTTTAATTTAAACTGATGGATCACTCAAATCAATTTAAATAAATCTTATACGCTTAAAAGGTCACATAACCGTACAAATGACCAAAATGTCGAGAGAAAAAAAAATTACTTTATTTTTTCTAAATATATGTACAAAATCTTACTTTATTTTTTCTAAATATATGTACAAAATCTTACTTAATTTTTTTTTAAAAAATGTACCATTTGATTTCATTGTTTCAAACTTTAAACTGTTTATCCTCATCTTTTTTTAAAAATTTTTTAATTACGGTCATATATTTAAAATTCTAAGGAATTTTTTTTACTATGAATATAAATTTTTGAAATTTTTTCAGATGGTTTAGCATAAAGGTTTGATAGTTCTGTCCATGGAATAAGAATTTAGATATAACTGTTTTTTTTTTTTATATATATATTGTGTTTCGTAGAGCCTGATAGAAAAAAATTTACTGAACTGTAAATCAGATTAATACAGCTAAAGCCTTACACATAATTATGATAAATATTTCCAATACATTGAGAGAGAAAAAAATATTTAAAATTTGCTGAAGTCGTAAGAATTTTAAAATATTTAAATATTTTTGGGAAAAAAATAAAGTTTTGAATAACAGTTTCAACGTGACTTTTTTTTTTATATGATGAACAAAAACTTTTTCTTATCAATAATTTATTTTAATAAATTTGCTCACAAGGTATTGTATCTTCTTAAATTCAGAACATATTAATTCCTTCTGTATAAAGTTTCGATTCAAAAATTCGTTTTAGAGTCTAAATTCAAAGGCAAACATAACAATCACGTTACAAAATAATAAAGTAATATGTAAACGTCTTTACAATGCATAATTTTTTCGTCACTGTTTTATTTTATAAGTTTAATAATGAAGTAAATTTCCTAAATAGAGAAAAAAAGGGTGGGGGGAGGAAATTGTCTTATTTTAGTAATAATTTTAATAGAATGTCTGTAGCGCTCTAAGAAATTCTTTTAGTGGTAACAAATATTAACATGTGCACTAGTAACGAAAATATATTCTCTCGTCACTGTGTAAAAAAAACTATATTTAAAAAGTACGCAAAAGTTCAATGAAAGGAATATAATGTTGTCAAGTGCATATTTTTTGCATAACATTTCAAACTTCTGCAAATAACACATCATATAATTTGAAAATTTGCATTAAAATCTGTGACAATGTTTTCGGAAAATTTGTATTAGAAAATGCAAAAAGAGAGAGATTTTCATACGAAAACACAAAAATCCTTTCCTGTTCACATATAGTGCTATGTATATAAAATTTATATGTATATATATAGGCGATGTTTATAAATGTCACAGACAATTTCGGTAATCGAATTAAATTTACATATTCTCCGTACTATTAAATATACAAGAAAGAATTTCAAATATATTTAACAGTACAGATGAAGTATAGGAAATACTTTTAGCTAAAATAAGTACTAATAAACTGAGCACTAAGAAAAAAAATCTGTCCTAGAACCTGTCAATTTATTATGAAATTTTCCCTACAATAAAATTAAATCGCATTACTAACTTCTTTAATATACTTACAAATATTCATATTAATCCTATACTTACAAAATATTCATATAATTGCATACATTTTATTTTCAGAAATACAATATATTATAGTTATTCTATACGTTGCAATTTGAAACAACCATGTGAAGGGAAAGGATTTGTTGAAAAAACGAAATATTCTTGGGGAGGATAGAAGAGAAAATTTCTAAATTGCGTCATAATTTTTAAAAAATTTAAAAAGAAGCTTACGCAATTTAAAAAGCATTCAACATTCCCTTTCCAGCTATTGATACCTTCAGGGATGTATCTAGAATAACAACTATTTATTTTTCATTTACTTTATTTGCTTATTTTTTTTCTTTGCACACATATTAATTGAAAATTCCTTTTAGAAGCGCAAACTCTGTACTTACACCTTAGGAAGAAACTTAGAAATTCACTTTGGAGGGGAAAAAAAATTTCAAAAAAAATAATAAAAAATGTTAAAGAAATAGAAAATTTATGTTACTAAAATAATGCTTTTAAAAACAATGAGAACGTTTAAAGTTCGTGTCAGAGAACAAAATTAAACACTGAAGAATTTTCACATTTATAAAATGAAAAATCTTACAACGTACTTCATAGAGATTATATCGAAGCAAATGATACAGATAGAAAAATGCACATTAGAATATTTATATACTTTTTATTCAGTTTTTTAAAATTCTTTTTTTTTACAGTACTGACGAAATGAATAAATTGCTGTTATTTTCAAAGTGTAACTCCGATTTGAAATTCTCCGATTAACTCCTTTTTCATTCTTAATTAGCCATTTAAAAAAATCACTCAGTTTTCCATATATTTGTTACCCGTTTATTTTATTTATTTGTTCATATTAGTTTCCTTATATTTATTACTGTGTGTTTTGTTATATACTCACAGACTAAATCAAACTATATTTCAGAAAATATACAAATCAGTAATTATAATTACAACACTTTCTAAGCAGTTTTGCAGAAATTAAAATCTAGTTTTCTTGTAATTAAATGCATTTATAACGTTTTTTAAAAAAATTATTTCATGTGTAATCGATCGCTTGCCGTAATCAATCAATTAAATTGTTTCTAAATATACAGATATGAAAAAAAAAATTATTCGAAACTTTTATAATACATATCTAAAAGTATTAAAAATTAAAGCTGATACTATTAATTTAGAGAATGAAATCCAAATTTAAACATTAGAAATACAAAAACTGTATAAACACTATTTTAAATCTATTACTCTTATTTGACCTTAAAATGTAAAAAAAATATTGCTTTTCTGTTTAATGAGCCAATCTTTGAGAACTATAACAGTGTATTAGATATAATTCTATAGATACTGTAATTTCCTGGTGGAACTTGAGAAAAATTTCAATGCTTTTATTTTCCAATTCTATGCCTTTCATTTTTTTACGAAATATACATTTTATGCCTCATCACTATGTTTGTAATTCCTGCTAGTTATTGAGAGCTATACTTTTCAATATCAATTTTTAATATATGAATCAGTAATAATAGTCTAATAAATAAAAGTTCACACACAGATGAATTTATTTATACGGGTAATAAATCTTTAAATTCTGATGTCAGTCTACTCTCTCTAAGTCTGACTATTGTTTAAAATATTAAATTAAACTATGACTTACCGATTAACTCGGGTTCGAGTTTCGATTCCTGAATTTCTTTTTTCAGTCTTTTGTAAGATCTCTCTGATCGCGTAAAATATTACATAAGGTTGGTTCTGACGTTTCACTTCGATTCGCTTTCACTTACTAAAATTCTATTTCAATATTAAATTATACGCCACTTACATACGTATTTGATCAAATCTATAAATTGAGCTTAATAATTTCAATCTAATCTACATCAACCACGTTTCATTTTGTTGGAAGAGATTTTGAATTGGGGGAAAAAATCAGAAAAAAAACTAAAGAGTTAGAGAATTAGAGTCACACAACTAGTTTTTAGAAATTCACCATTAAAAGAATGAAAATAAAGATTAACAACATGGTTTATACTTATTAATAATTTTCACTTCAATGAATATTATGAAACTAATGAATAACTTCAATGAATATTATGAAACTAATGAATAACTTCAATGAATATTATGAAACTAATGAATAACTTCAATGAATATTATGAAAAGCCGTTATTTATACTACTGTATTTCATCAAAAAAAAAAATTGCGTAAATAGTTCAACGTCACAACTGAATAGTTCTTGTGGGCATTAATTTCAAAAAGTCTCCTGCAAATATAAACTTGTATTGTGTGTTTTCTGTCACGTTTAGTTTTATTGAAAAGGATTTGAAGTCGAGCAAAATTAGAAAAAAATCATTCACATTGAGATTCACGTCACACATTCAGATTACTAATACTAGAAGTGACATGAAAATTCCTCAATTTTTGTATTTAATGTAATTAGTTAGTGCATTAACAAGAAACAAGTTTTAAAATATATGGATTGGGTGTGTATGTACACTGCTTCAAATAACTCGTCTACATTAGATACATAAAAAATAAAAATATACAGAATAAGTATTATTTTCTGAACATGCTTACACGGTTCGTCTCAGAAATGGAGTAAAATATTTCTAACGTTTAATTTATTAAAGTATACTTGCTTTAATTTAGTAATCTATTTACTTTTTAATACAGTCTGTGTTAAGAAAAAAAAAAAAAAAACAGCATCATTTCCTTACGTAGTATTGAGATAGTAAATAAAAGGTAAACACTGCCTCGCGATTTATGATTTTAAAAAAAGCAAAAGGGTCGTTTTCAAAGATCCAAGATCTAAAATAAACATCATGCGCCTCATCTGATCATGATAGACGATCGTTCAGTCTGTTGTTAAATTTCCGACGTGCCCTCCCCTCAACAGATGGGTGCTCTTCACCTGTGATTTTTACTCATTCATTTAAAAAGAATCGTTCTTCACAAACAAGGTAGGATGGTCCACCATTGCACGATTTTTTAATAAAAAAAAACCGAGACAAGATAGAACGGGAAAAATAAAAAAATATCCCGCCCTTTTATGCTTGTGGCAAAAAAGGCGTATCGTAGAGACCCACAAGTTTGTGTAAATTATCGATCCCGAAAGTGTATTCTCTTTTTGTGTCGGTTTGTCAGGCATAAATAAGAAAACAGAGGTTGTTTTAATAATGGGTCTTCGGGTACACAAAACACATAAATAAATAGATAGAAAAAAAATTGCATCGTTTCTGTATGGTACGGTGTAAAAGGGGAAGGAAATAGAACCCAGATGGTATATTTCCGGATATTGGTATGAAATTATTGCCGGTTATAAGTTTCTGGCAGAATTGGGCGGTGTGAGTTGTATCAAGCAGTTTTAAATGGTCTACAATGCATTTGAGTCGGTAGAACTTCAGATACGGTTTTGCTAGCGGAGATGTTTAGTTTTATAGGCATGATACGGGATTTATTTGAACTGTTCACCGTGTTTTCGTTCGCCTAGAACGGAAAAATTTAAAGAGGTAAATTCATTATATTTCCGCTTCAAAAAATGTATCTTTTGTATCCCCTTTTCTTTTTGATTTTCTAAGAAAATGTTTCTGTTTATAAAAGGAGAGTTAAGAAATCTCCAGTCTTATACAGGATTTTATATCTGTGAAGACGGTTAAAAATGTAAACAAGCTCTTTGGTAGAAGACGTAACTTATTGTCTAATATAAATGAAATAAAAATGATAAAACCAACACCAAAGTAGCTTTTATAGGTGGCAAATAATTTTCAATAATGCATGCAAACAGCTTTTTCTCTTTTGTATAGTAAAAAACCAATTTAATTGTTTCCCCATCAGATTTTAACCAATATAAAATATTACTGTATTTCATACATTTCGAAACTAACCACAAACTGAGACGAGAAATGATGTGAAATTTCCGTTGGGGCTCATTTAAAATGAACACAATATTAAAATGAACAACGAATAAAGGAATCTTTCGAAACAGTTAAATTTCATTAAACACATAATGCAATTTTTAGGTAATATAAATATTGCTCTCAATTATATGTATAATTAATCGATATTAATATTTTGAAAATAAAGAAGGAGGAAGTATTAATAAAAATCATACTTGAATAGTTTTAAGAATTTGCATATTTTTATGTAAAGGGAGAAAAATATCGGAATTAGATATTTACTTCTGAGTTGCCTCACATGGCTAAAAATAGTCACCAAGAAATTGATGATGCATTTCGTTATTTCAGATTATATTGTTTAGTAACTCAATGGGAATTGTACTTTATACAAAATGTATTTAACTATTTATTTTTTAAGAAAATCCATTTATTAATTTAACAATTTTGCTCTTAATTAACACTGATACCTTTTGAAATTTAGGTTTTAGAGAATATGCTCTTTATTTTCTCAGTGATAACTGACATGCATGTTTTGGCTTGATTATGCTTAAATAACATAGAACAACATGAAAATATATTATTACACAAAAACACGAATTTTAACAAAGGATTTTTTTTTAAAAAAAAAAAAGCGCGTATGTCTTGGATTTTATTTTATGTATGCTTGTACATTTGTTGTTATAAACAACGTAAAATTTTTATTTTGCATTAGATTGTTTTTCGTATAAAATACTTAAATTACATTTTTCTGTTGTATAGTAAGAGAATATTTACTGACTAAATAATATTAAAGAAATTTATTCAATGAAGAGCTATAAATGAAAATGTAAATACTTTGACAAGCAATTATTAATTAACAATTAGGCACGCAGAACAATGAATCATAATTTATGTAAAATTATACAGCTGGTAATTTATCTACATGTTAATAAAAAAAAGCTAAAAGAAGGATGACTTTCACGATAAAAAATGTCATTCTTATTCGATTTCTTCAAATAAAAAATTTAAAAAATATCACATTAGATTTTTTTTGTAATTATATCTGAACGACACATAATTGTACACATAGTTAATATAGAAAGAGTAATATTTCTCTCTCTAAATATTTGTGAGAAATTTATGAATGGAACATATGAATGAAAACTTAAAAGTTTTGACAAGCAATCCTAAATTTACAATTTGGCCGCAAAAAAAGGAATCGGATTGATTTATGTACTGTAACATTACATAACTGATAAAATATCTACTTACTGATGAGCTAAGAGAAGCGTCTCTTTACCAACATAAAAAAAAATGAGTATCGGAAGATATTTTATAAAACAGATATAAATAGTAAATTTCATAGGCATAAAAACATTTTAAAGAGTATTTAAAACAAAAACAACTACGAAAAAAAAAAAAAACCAAAATAGTTAAAGAAGTAACTAAAACTTAAATTGATAAATGCTTAAGAAATCAGACAAAAATTTGATTGAATAATAACAAACTATCTGAAATTTAAGACCCTGAAACTGAAAATAATAAGAAAAACTATTTTACAATCAAACAATTTACAACGAAATTAAAGAAAAGCCAAATTTTAGAAATAAGGAGATAATGTAAGTAATACTGTTCTATACTTTGGGATATAATATAATATTATATACATATACATCAATCGACTTAAATGAGCTGTCAGGCATCCAGGTTGAAGGAAAGAGATACGCTAAAGGGTAAAATATTGGCCCTGAAATAGAGCCTGGAAGCAGCAGAAAAGTCCTTATTCCCTAAAGACCCCATACTACCATCAGCACTCAGCTTTTTCTCTCTTCTTTTTTAGTTTTCTTTTTTCTGAAAACAACGGAACAAGAAAAGATAGATCTGGAATCACGAAGCGGCCACTTAGGCCTTCCTTAACAATCATTCGTTCTCTTTAATCTTATTTCCTTCATTTATTCCCAAGAGAAAGAAGAGAAGAAACGGAAAAAAGTCGCGGGAACTAACATACATCGCGTTTGGGTGCCAGTAAACTCGAAACACCTTCCACTAGAAAGTTTTTGGACTTATTTGAACATTGGTAAACGTAAGAAATTGCATTTCATTCGAGTCAATTTGATTTGTACATTCATTTGAGAGAAAAATTTAGAGTTCAAATTATTACAGTTCAAACGGTTAAATATTTTAAATCGTGTAAAAAACTAACAATAAAAAAACTCGGAACTAGATCTAAAACAGGGTATTTTTTGTGTTAAAAGGGAAAACATAATTTATTTCTTTGATATAATTTTTTTAAAAAAATATTTTTATGCGTGTAGGCAATAATAATACATTAAAAATTTATTTCGCAAATATCTATTCCTTTTTATTAAGTCTAGTGTATATATCTATAGCATTTTTGCAGATAGTTGTCAAAAGAGCAAATAGTTGTATAAAAGTTATAATCTCATCATTTTTTATTTTTTTTTATTTTTGAAGAATACGTTCTCTAATTACCATTTTTAAGATATTCTTATTTAGTGCAAGGAATAATATTCAAAATTCTATTGTTAAAAATATCCATATCAAAAACAGAATATTCTAACTTCGAAACTGTAAGGTAGTGTTGAAAATTAAATAGAAATACGAAACATACAGATTATAATCGTGTTGCATGTACTTAGGCATTTTTTTAAAGTTTGGAGCTACTTTCGTCTTCATACTTTTGAGGCGAATAAAAAACTGCACGAGAATTCCAAAATAATAATTAGATGAAACAATGTGTTTTCAATAACATTAAAAAACAATATTTCTATTAATTTTACACAGGCTTTACGAATTAAAAGTACATTTTAATCATAGTTTTATCATTGTGTACATTACAAAATTTGAGAATTCATAAAAAAATAAAGCGATGAATGTGCCAATCATAAATTGAAAATATTTTATCTACTTATTTGTAATTATTACCAATATGTTAGAAAACTTTATTATTTGGAATTTAGATTTTTATGCACTAACGAAATTTAAAGTTAAATGAAAAAACATATGCACACCACACATTTTTATTTCCAAAGATTAATTTTAATGTCAAAATAGGGTATGGAAAGAAGTCTAGTTTAAATTTACTATTTACCCCTTTAAGATTTTCTGATTTAATCATTGAATATCGATTCTTGATGAACCTTCGACAGAAAATTTCGAATAGAAATAGCAGCGATTTTACAGAAATTTCTATTTGACAAAGGACAGTTTATGTAACGAAATTACACGTACATGATGACAACATAAAAACTGCGCCATCTAGGGAAAGCAATAAACACTTGAAAATTTTATTTTTTTTTACACAATCACTACGGACGAAAGAGAACATTTTCGAAACCAATGAATTGAAACATTAATTTTTTCTCTTACATTATATAATAAAAAAAAAAAAAACATAAAAATTTTGCAATTTAAAATAGCGTTTAACGTCATCGATATTTACGAAAAAAGCATCCGAATAAACAATAACATATTATTTAATTATAGAATATTTATGAAGAATATTAGCCTTTGGAAAATTTAAACTGTCACAATAATACTCGTGTCAATAATTTAATTACGAAATTCACATAAAAATATTTTTTCCACAATTTTTTATTTTAAATCATCTCCTTTTATGTAATAAAGAGGGATAAGCCTTTTGAACTGAGCAATATTTTTTAATGCAATAATAAAAAAAAAGTATTTGAAGCTACAATATATAATTCATTATTATTCACTTCTATATATTCTATATCACTTCTATATCTATTCAAAATAATATAAGTATAAATTTAAAGTTTATTTTACATAAAACACGAATGTGCTGAAATTCGTTTTCGACAGAATTATTTATATATCTTTGAATCTGATTTAAGACTAGAGAATCATTAATTTGTAAAATGTGTCGCTAAAATTTTTAGAAATTTCCTACGAAAACGTTTTTTGAAATGATAGGACCACCTAGTGCAAATCATTAGTGCATATAGTGCAGTGTCTATAATGTAAACCAAAATTGAATTATTAGTATCGAATTATTATAAATGTAGGATTATGATTTAAGTAATTTATTAGTAACTTAATCCTTTCAGCTTTTTACCTAAACTTTTTTTTTTTTTTACATTCGAAAATAAAAATCGATTCCATGACTCATTGTCCATAAAGAAAGAATTCTATTTCTAATTATCATTTAAATTTGAATTTTATTAATGTCACCTCTTTTTTCATTGAATTTTGAATTTAAAATCTTTTAAAAATAACTCTAAAATTTGTTTAATACATATTAATCCAAATTTAGAAGGATTTTTTTTTTCGCTGGGAACTAAGCCACATATTTTGTTAAGTGTATTGATGAACAGAACATATAAATTTTTGTGAATAATTTTAGTTTTATTGAATTACATTTCATTGCATATTGGTATAACATTCAATTGAAGTTTATGTAATTCTCATTAATAATATTTAAATAGCTAAATTTTGTTACAAGAAATATAAAATAATATACAAATATATATGTAATTCAAATAGGATGCAAGCGAATCAATATAAGACTGCACTGCAGATTTATAGCAGTACAGGAAAAACAAAAAGAATTCAAAATATATGTAAAAAAAAAAAAATTCCATCAATTACTTTTTTTAGTAGATTTCTTTTATGATCAGCATTAAATTAAAAAAAATTTAAATTTCTTGAATAAAGCTGGCCATTTTTGATACATAATTTTGTTTCTATTTGGAGCCGCAAATCATCATATTAAAAAATAATACAATTTGATATTAGTACATAAAAACAGTTGAAAAATATTTAATATCTTCGTCAATCATAAAAAAAAAAAAAAATCTCGAATTCATTAACAGGTCACCCCCTTACCAAATAAGGACAACTTTTATAACTGGAAAGCGCAAAGATTAAAATATATATACAAAGAAATCGATAACTCGCGTGCGCCTTTGCATTGCTTAGATTTAATTCAGTAGCACAGCGATAGTAAAATATGAGTCGTAAAAAGAAAGATACGGCAAGACCATTAAAGCACAACTAGTCAATTGAGTTATCACGAGACTAATATAGCATTTTATATTCCTGTCACATCCTCAAGTTAATAACAATAATGGCTCTTAAGTTGCGAAGAAGCACGCTAGATGGCGCGAGCTCAAAGTAAACAAACATGGCGGATGTCACGTGCACTGTCCAAAAAGGAGGTGTCGTCTCTTTATTCAGACATAATGACAGCAGCATCATGACGGATGGTTCTGGAACGGAAAGGGGCCGCCTTTGTCTGGCAGAACCCCTCTGGGATAACGAATGATTTTCCTCCTTTCCCTGAATTATCCTAATGGTGAACATTTTGTTTTGATTGGTTCCCGAAGGAATGTATCCACCCAAGAAGGTGGGCTTGTAAGAAAAGACTTCAAGAAGGATAGGACAGCAGAATTATGGGTTGTCGAGATGTCAACAAAATTAATACCCATGCTGCGCGAAAGTTCCTATTTATGATAATGTTGTATATATTATATACAATGTATCAAAAAGGCTCAAAAGCATTCGAAAATAGTTTAAAGAAATTAATTAAAGTGATTTCCTAAACTATTCAAGTAGTTAAATGTTATTTCAAAGACTAGTACAAGGTTTTATTTTCATATATTACAAGACTTCATCAAGATAAGGCTAGAACGATGAATTTATATTTTTAAAAACGATGCTAACATACATTCTCAAATTTTTATGTTCTGTAAAGCCAGCTTTCTATATTATAATGGATTGTAAAATCAAAAAATTTCATTCGTATTTGATACCTATTGTAATAAATAAATGTCACTATCGCTTAATAACTAAAAATAATAAACGTTTCACTTTTCACCAATATATTATAAATATGCTTTTTTTAAGAAAAAAATATTGACACATAAATTGAGAAAAATGCGTAGCTATGAAGCATACTTACAAAGGAAAATATTTAATTATTTCTTTAGAATTTTATAGCCCTAAAATAAATCTTTAATGTTACATTTCATTAATAATTCATGAATCATATTATATAATACATATATACATTATATAACTTAGGCAGTCTAAATGTTTGTGAAAATAATTATTAAATACATTACATGATCCTGAAGAATATTATACTTTAAAAATATGATAAAATAACTAAAAGTTTTAAAACCTTGAAATGCTCCATGAACCAATCATAGGAAAGATGTGATTTTATAAAGAATAAAGAAGAATTCAGTTTATATTTACTTTGAAGAAATCCATATAATACTGAAAAGCTTATTTAAATACAAAAATATCTTTCCCGAATATCTAAAAAATGTTGATTTATTTGAACCAAATTTTATAAATAATATATAGCATGATCATTTAACTTCAGGAAACCAATGCCATTTTGCCACAAAACCGGTCCTGACTTCGTACCCTCCTATTATAGAATATAACATAAATTGTAATATAATAAATGTTGAACAACCAATGAGCAAACGAGGCGTACTATGGACTACCTCCTTTCCCAGTACATTGGTTAAAAATATGACTAAGATGCACATGCGTACTCTTCTTTCGATTATTGTTCCTTTTCACAATAATTAATTTTTAATAATTATAGCAGCAAAATATTAAGCTATTAAACTTAAAAAGAATATATATTTTGAGTAGATTTGGAAAATAACATATTTACTTTCCTGAATTAAAAAAATATCGAGTATATACAAGATAGGTTTGGAAGAAGAAAAAAAACTTTCTTCACTGTAATTACTAATTTAAAATAAGAAATCTTTATTACATTACATTTTATTTATTTATTTCGTATTCATAAAAAAAAAAATTTAAAATCTATAAATTCAAAACAATTAAATTCATCAATTCATCCTTATACAAGAAATTTTGACACTGAAAATACTTTAATTTTACTTATATATATATAATTGTTATATATACTTATATATTGACAATGAATGAAAACCGCAGTGAATTTTTTTTCAAAGAACATTTACGAAGTAACAATCACCATGTAACTCTAGTAAATGTGCCTAACTATATAGTACATACGTTTTCGTAAATGATAAGATATAAATTGTAACACTGAGTATTTTAAACAAAAGCCTTTCAGTTTCCCCATCAACTGATAAAGTCGAATCATTTTATCGGAGGAATAAAAAATAAACAAACATTCGAGTAGGTGATAATATGTTTAGTTCAACCTCTGATATGAACACGAATTTTTATCGATCTAAAGTGGTGGGAGTTTCGCTAAGTGCCAGACAAAATATAATCAGAATCACTACATACACTTTTCCGATGATTCTTAACAGCTAAGCAATTATAAGAAAGGGCCAAACAATACGAGTTAAGATGAAGTTTAATGAAAAATTTTACGTATCCTTTTATCCAAAGACAGAGAGTGCATGAATAAATATGCATTTTTTTTTTTAATCTCAAAGTTTAGGAAATAAAATTTTCCCATTTAGATATGATAACTTAGACGAAAGATCCTTATCTTTGAATAATCTGAAGGAGGAAATTCATAATTTGAAACATTTATTCTTTGTTTCTTATCAATTCAATTCTTATTTCTATTTTTGCCTTTGTCCTTGAATAATAAACATAAGAGAAAAATTTAAACTTTCTTCTAATTGAATCATATTTTTAAAATTTTAACTTGTCTTATTGAATCAATTTATTTATTTTAAATTTTTCAACTGCTCAAACTGAATCAACTTACCATATTTTTGGATTTTCAAATCTTCTTATTGAATCAACTTATTACAATTTAAAAATTTCAACTCGTCTTATTGAATCACCTTTATATATTTTAATATTTAAATAGGAAAACAATGTTTGCCATTTACCATGAAGAATATTAGGTAAGTATTAAGTGTTCTGCTTGCAAAAAAAAAAAAAAGTTTAAGAGCAAAATTATTAAATACTTCTTTATCATAATGTAGAATGGTAAAACTGATTTTGTGTATAGGACAGTTTTAGATACATTATACATTTAGATACAGTTTCGGTTAACATTTCATAAGCATAACCTACCAAAATATCTTCAAATTAAGAATAATTTAATTACTTTAACTAAAGAAAAATTGTCATTAATAAAAGACATTTTTAGCAAAGGTAATTTCAAACGTCAAATAAATTTTAAGAAATTTCCAAATCAAAATAAATTGTAAAAAATTTGATTATATGGTTAGTTAATAATTTTAAAAAAAATCGTTCTTAAAAAACTTAATATCTGTTACAACTAATGTTTTTTTCATTATTATTTATGAACAAGATGTCTAATAATTTAACAATAATTAATCTAATATAACATCCTGTTTCTTTAGGCGATCAAATAATGACAGATTAACCTGAAAAAAATTTGAAGATTATTTGCATATTTACTCTCTCTCTCTCTCTAAAAATATAAATTTACACAGCATCAGAATCAACCTTAAAAAGACATAAGTCGATAGCATCGTCTAATCGAAAATAACTACTCAATTAAATAATAAAGTAAGTAAATCAAATTACAGAGTAAACAGCTTGTATAAAAAAAATATTAATGAACCAAAATCTATAATTCAAGAAATAAAATTTTAAAAACCGGCTGTTTAATTTTTAATTCCCATAGCTTCTAAGAAAATTCATTAAATAAAATTTACCTTGGTTTCACCGTGTACCTTATACGGCACTCTTCTTGAACCCTGGTAGACCTTCACGCATTTCTTAATGCACATAAAGTCTCGCTCATTCACGTATTTTACTTCACCTTGCTAATAAATTTCCGCATTCTTCTTCTCATTTCTTTTCCGAGAAATATCTATGAATTACAGCGATCGAAGTAATTGAATGAATAAGTAAGAAGAATTTTTCCAATACGAAATTTTGCCCCACGTCCATTGTAAATAAATAACTAAATGGGAATATTAAAGTATTTCCCCATAGGTCTCCGCCATAACGCTATTTGGACCGAGTCTTCCTCCCTCGCTGTTAGACTGCCATTAAAGGAATTACCCCGACTGGAGACCAAACACTAGAATTATTCCCATGCGGATTAAGCTTTACGGGCTAGTTGCAGCGTACATTCCGTGTCCCTTTAATCCTGCTCCAGCAAAATACTCGCCATTTCGGGAACTGTCGCAAATTTCCTACTTTAAGGGAACGACAGAAGATTCAGGATCGCATTTAGGGATTTGCAAACACTCCTAAGGAGCATTACTTTGGTTGTGGTGTTACTGTTTTGTGATTACCACTTTCGAGAACCCATTTTAACACCATTCCCTTTCATTTTGAGGTGTTTTAATTTCGAGAAGATCCCATTTATTTTTCCACAGTTTCCAACTCACTGAAGAAAAAGTTTTAAGTTACACTACGATGGACATTTTTATACAATACATCCAGAAAAGGAGAGAGTTCATGCAATGTAAATACAGTTTAAAGATGTTGGCATAGACATGAATATCTATGCCTGTGATTCTCAAAAGGGGAAAAAGCTATTAGGAATTGTGGACGTCCTTGCTTCATTATTTAATTCTACCGAACCTTTCAGCCTAACTAAATAGTCAATAATTACAAGAACCCAATTGAAAAGATACGGTAAAACAAGACAAAACATTTTATTAATCACTACTAATCTCTCTCTCTCGAATCCCACTTAATTCGTCATTCCTAGATTAAGATCAAATGGTAAGAACTTGGCTTACCAAATCATTAATTCAAACACTTCTCACGAACAGAAGATTTGTCTTTGTTCTTACACTAAGAATCACTTCGATCCAAAAGAATAATAACGGTGCTTCAATCCATTTACTAACAACTATCAGTCTGCAGTAATGCTCTACCTTCCATCTTCTTCTTTCAGTTTTATTTCATTTATATATCACTATCTCTAATTCAATTCACTGCACTTCTCATCTTCATCTAATTTACTTAATCACATTTCATTTTGGATGGGAAGAAATTGTAATTTGATACAATTCAAATTACCATAAAGTCCCAGAGGTTAGTGAAGAAGAAATTGCGAATAGCTCAACTCCACACAACAATTTGATTTATGTTTTTTACGTATTTCTCATGCATTCACAAGAGTTATAGGTTGCAGTATGAACCTTCATTTGTCTTTAAAAATATTTTTAAAAAGTCAGCCCCCCCCCCCCGTAAAGAACAATCAAGCAGATTTTAAGGCTTCATACGAAATCTGTTTAAAAATAGACACAAATATATCATTAAAAAAATTCTTAAGATGAATAAACTTTTAACACATTGACAATTATTTCTTTTACAAAAATAAAACAAAATTTTTAAAAGGGTTATTTATGAAAGAATGATTAAAGTTGTAAAAAATAATAAAACCACAAAATAAATGTTACAAGGCTTCAATGATCAATTCTAATAGTGTGCTTTATTTCAAAGTCAACTAAAATTTATTTCCTGCTTAATGAACCTTGATGTAACGCAGAAATATCATCTGACTATCAATCAAGAAGATTCTGGCCTTTGTAACAATTCTAATAAAAAATATTTAAAAATATAATTACGGAAACAAAGTTTTATTTTTAATACTTTGCATCTTTAAAATTTTTGAGACAGTGAAGTATATACACAGAACTAAAAAATTATTAATATAATAATGAAGTTTCTCATTTGGAAAATAAATAATAAAAAAGAAGCTATGAGATGAAAGCATTTAATTAAAGTACTTCAGATATATTACAAACAAAGATCAATACAAAAAATGAACAATTAATTAAAGTAGCTTCGATATCAATGAATATTCCTGAGGCAAATAATTTACTGAGTCCATAAGAGAAATTTATACGTTCAAATACGGTTATTGTATGGAAATAGAACATATGCTCCGAAATAATAATTTGCTTTAAGATAAATCCGTAAAACTCTCTTGAGAAGAAAATTATAAACCATAAAATAGCAATGGAAACGAACATTTTAACTATATTTTTTTAAAAAAATTATTTCATATATTAAAAATAATTTTTCTTAAAAAAACACTTTTAAATTTCATACTATCTGAAAATTAGTCCTTGAATATTACAAACATTTTTAATTCCTTGGTTTATTAATAAATATTCTTATCTGGCATTCGTGCAATTTAATCTATATACAATGGAATATAAAATATGAATCTGAAAAGCAATTTCTCTCAAAGTTTCTCAAAATCCTAGATAATCCATGTGAAAATAACATGAAAATAAAATAATTGGTAAAAATTTCCAAAAGAAATGTATAACAAGAATAATTAATGGATAAATGATTCAGCATACTGAAAGCTTACTAAATATACACTCAAAAAAAAAACGTTCTTTAGTAACAACAATTCAAATTCAATATCGCCTTTCAAAAATTTGACAAAATTAATGTACTGTATTAACATTTATAAAATACAGCAATGTTTTTTTCCTACACGACATTCAAACAGCTTAAAACTCTTTAGTTATCAGCATAAAAAAAAGTTTTCCTTTTTGATTCATCCATTAAAAGAATCCTTCTCGAAACAAATAAAACCCAATAAAAAAAAATAGAATAAAGTCCTAAACGAAGAATACATTTAAAGAAAAAAAATGTCCTTTTCATTATTTTAATATAACAACGCGATACTAGAATTTTTAAAGGACACGAAAAGTAACAAAACGTGACAAGTGTTGAACGAATTTTCATTCAAGTACTTCCTAATAGAAAACAGCAACCAGTTTAATATTTCTTAATAGAAAATCGCAACAGTAACTTTCTCACCCAGCATCGAGTCTGCTGTTAAATTTGTACAGCCTCCCCCCTGCATTTTCAGTCACGTGCGTTTTGGGACCGAGACGCTACTAAACAAATATCGCGGACATAAGCGAGCTTCGAGAGGTAATGTTCCTCTATCTAGCGCTAAGTGCTCATTCTAAAGACACTAAGTGCCAACTGTGAGTTTTATGGAGATGACTTGTTAAACTCTTCTCCTACCATGCATTCAGGGGAGAATCTTACTGCGCCTGGCTTACTACTTATGATCTCTTTAAATCATATTCACGGGTGCTTGCTCTTTATACCCACTGTTACTTCCTTTTGAACTTGTACTCCAGATTAAGCACGAAACATCAAGGAAAGGAACGTTTACCTTCAATCTAGATACAATTTTTCGGGAAGGAAATATTGATTTATTGCTTGACATCATCGTTACAAACTTTAAGTCAATTCCGATGGCAACCCTCTGGTTTCTAAGCAGTTAAAGTGTTTATAAATAATAATTGTAAGTGATTCAAATATCATATCAATTATTATAGATTATAATGGTACAATATATGTTATTACTAATGGTAGGTTGATACTAGTATCAAGTGAAATTTCAGGGCTTTTCTAGCAGTCGAAAAAAAATTCATCGACTTCGAGATTTTACAAATAAAAAATTTAAAACTGTATAATTAAACAAACTTCTTTCCTTGTTAAATAATACTAAAAATAATAACATAGACAATTAATAAGATTTTTAATGTTTAAAGAAAATAGGAAAAATTCAATTTAAATGAATTTTATAATGAAGTTATACGATATCGCTGGGTTGTTCTTTTTATCAATGTAAGAGGAAAATACTCTCAATATTAAAAAAGGCGTGTTTTAAAATATTGGAATTTTTACAAAAGAAATTTTCTCAATAGAAAAAGTAAAAATTTTCTGAAACAACTGCGTATGATTTATAACAAAAACGCTTCCATCAAATGTTAAATATAAATATTGTAAATAATGTTAAATATAAATCCGGTATAAATAAAAAGTTTATTTATACCGGAATAATCTCAGACAGTAATTATATTTTAAAGGATACCTTATCGATGCAATTTTTTAAATTTTTTAGCGGATTTCTTCATAATAACAGAGTATAATTAGAAACAAAAACGTTTTCATCGAATGTCAGACATAAATAATGAAGCTGAAAAGTCTGAGACAGCAATTATATTTTAAAATATATATTACTAATGCAAATTTCTTATCTCCTTTCGGATTTCTTCTTCATAATTGAAAGCACACACCCGTACATATACAGGAAAACTGCAGGAGGCCTTTAAACATAAAAATTATTCAAATTTTTATATTATGCCTCACTTCTCAAAGAAAAAAAAATGTCGTCGAGGGTCCACTACACAATTTTATTATTATGTAAAAACTGTTGTCAGTGCCACATAAATTGTCTGGCATAATTTATCTATTTACAAGGCTGGCTGTCTCCTGTGAAAACGCTTCATTCATGAATGACCAGAAACCATACGCCATCCCTATCTGGACATTTCTCAGAAGGCTACACCTGGTAGGAGATGACTTACTCTAGCGTGACTTAGAGTATTAACCGTCCCCATCAAGATCAGGGAATGACTCCCACGCGCATTATTCAAGCGGAAAGCTGTTGAACATGACCTTTGAATAGCTCCAGATAACGTTGAACAGATTTTCCTCGTCTGACACGCGATCTGGCACTGTTATATATATTTCGAACCTCAGTGCAACTAGGAGACTGCGTCTAATTGGTGGCGGAGACACTGCACGTAGCCTTCTTACGATCAATTATATTCTCGTTTTCCGTATAGCATTTTACACCACTGCAAGATTTCAAAGATGAAATTAACGAAATGAATCATTAGACATGGCTGGAAGCATATGGTGTAATAAGGCACAGAGTAAGATGAGGGCACATCAATTAGTCGTTCAATTATAATTAATTCCATCCGCATTTTTATAATAAATCATTAGGGAACATGAAAGATACTGTCAGAAGGAAGATCAGATACAAGATCTCTCAGCGGTAGAACTTCGTTCAGAGTTAAATGTTGAACGATGTACTTACAACTTTACAAATGTTTAACTTTCGCTGGAATTTTCCCTAATTTCACCTCTTACATTGGTTCAATCAGCCTGGACCAGTCGGTACAGAAGACACGTGCTTGTTTGTTTACTTTATTGCTTGTATGTTTAATCTTCGGGATTAACGCAGGATTTCTACAAATAATCTTATGCATAACAGGCCTAATTTTAATAATAAATCTATTGAGTTTATGAAAGACACCGTGGAAGGGAAATCTGCTACACAATTTCTCATCGGTATAATCTTTTACAGTATTAAATATAGATCGATGTACTTCACAGCTTTGCAAATTTTTAATATACGCTAAAATTTACCCGAATTTAACCTTTCACAACAGAAACGGGTCAGTATATATCTGACAAATCAGTTGAAAAAAAATGTATTTGTCTCTTTACTTTGCTGCTTGCATGTTTTTACTTCTTAATTCGTCTAGGATATTCGCAAATAACCTTATATATCATAGCTTAATTTGAATTTAATATGATTGAGAATATTGGTTACACAAGTTTTTGACTTAAAAAATTATTGTTTTTCATAGTATTGAAAGTATCAATATTTTGTTTTACCTTATCGGCGGGGATTGTGCGAAAAACTGCTAGGGACAAAACAGTGAACATAAAAGCACCTTTTACCACAATTTAAACTTAAAAATCATTTATAAGATCGCATTTTGAACTATTAAAAAAAAATAATCCACTTCAAATTGAAATAATGACTCTGTCCATGTTTTTCAACGATTTCTGTACCTAATTTTTCCCGTATTTCATATGATGAAAGATGGACTAACACTAAAAAATACTTCCTTCAGTAATAAAGCAAATGTGTTGACAATCGCCACTTCTGGCTCAATTAACTATTCAATTTAATTATCATTTGTTCTATTCATATTTTATTTAAGTAACTCAATAGTTATACAGACTTAAGTTTTCCTGCAATATTATCATCTTATTAATTTACCCCTTATCCAAAGTATCACGACTTAAATTCACCCTTTCTTAATTTAACATCGCGTTCATCTTATTTCTGAGATGCAAGCAAATTGGGCTGAAATCTGTTACATTCAACATAAATTAGTGTTGCTTTTTGATCATTATTAAAAAGTCAAATAATTTAAACATACATTAAAATAATCTCCACAAAAGAAAACTTAATCAACTTCTAACAACAATAAAATAGTCAACTTTTTCTTGAGAAATTTGTAAAGAAATCACAAATGTGATTGATATCGATAATCCTATTTTAAACAACATTTAAGTTGCTTGACTGGAAAAGAGAGACGAAGAATAACATATGTCACAAATTTCATCAAATTTTTCACTCGAAATCCTGGAAAATTTAGAGTTACTTACATCTCTGAATTACCATGAAGGTGTTAAAAATATTCTAACCTTCTTTACGATGCGAAACACTCAGAGGGTTAAAAAGATCGAGACAGATACACTACAACGAGTGTAACATTTTTCGGGGGAAATGCAGACAGCTAGTCAAATTTCTTTCTTTTGGCAGTGACAAGCCGAATTACTATTTTTACATTGCCTGTCAACATGCGTGCCTACAAAGCAAATTCCTAACTAAGCACAGACTATAGGACATTGCGAAATCTGTGCAATTTTACGAAGCAAATCTCTTGCACCTGTTATCCTAACAGCAAAGAATCTTTGTATGTTCAGTGACAAATTTAAGGGGTTATACACAAAAGAAAATAAATTTAATTGCATAAACATTTGTTTTAATAAGAACCAAATCTATTAATACATCACCGAAAGGGAGCAAGAGTTAAAAATTCACCACAAGAAAATATATACAGTACCTAAAAGAAATTAAAATAAATTGATGGGCTGTTATAATAATTTAAATTTAATTTCAAATTTTAGAATTGGGATTTAAAATATATCAAAATATTTTAAGGTTCTTACACACACTCATAAAAGTGGCCGTCGTAGCCTAGAGGTCATAGACAGGGACTCATGCCTGGTGTTGTTTCAGTCGGGTTGCAGGTTCGAGGTTTAATGATTCTAAATACCCACCATGTTACGGGGCTGATGCACGTTAAATCTGTCGAAGACACAAATTCACCCATTTTCCAAGATTGGAGAGAAACCTACCAGCTTAGATGTCGTCTTTGTAGCCTGGCAGAAACTCAAAATTACAGTTACTGTAGGTCATAGCCCTCGTGTAGTTCGTACGGCGTCAATAAACAGTAATCATCAATCATACTCTTAAAAACAAGTAATCGATAAATATTAACTTAAAAATCTTTCAGAAAGAATACATAGAACTTTTTAATACCCACTTAAATATATGAATAAGTAGTATTTGGTGACAAATCTAAGAGCCCCTAAACAAATCTCTCTTCCTATTTAGCTATTTTCACTTCAAAAAAATCTATTGATGTTCAACGAATAAATTTAACAAACCCTTTAAATTCAAATATCTGCTGTTTATCAAAAGCCACATAGGAAAATAAGCCAGAAAATAAGAATACTGCAAAAGTAAAAGTCAATGCAAAACGTTTCATCAAAATAAAGAGAAGTTTATCGAAGTCAAGTTGCTAATAAAATTGTGACATCAATTATCAAAAATCTCGCAATTTCATTAATAACTTTTTCAAATATATATGAAAAATAACCTATAATAACCTGTGACAAGCTTAAAAATCCACTTACGACATCAGAAAATGTTCAGCGAGTGGGAGAAATTTTCAGTCTAACGGCCCTGATCTGCTGTTTAGTTGCTGTTTCAATCAATCTGTATCGAAATGGAAGATTTTATCATTTACTTCTGCATTTTAATCCGCAAAAAATATTTTAAAGGGAGGAATTTCAAAATTGGTAAGAGCTCATCAAGACCAGTGAGTGGGAGATGCTTACCGAAATTTTTACCCCATGCCTTTCTAGTTCCGAATCTCACATTAGTTTAAATTAATTCTAAGCTGATAGGCTCCCTGTAGCAATAAACGAACAGAGCTCCCATTAGAGGTATTAGTGTATAGGGAAGGGTCCAGCTGAGCCGCATTCGCTGACGTCATCACAATTTCAGCAAATGAGAGGTAGCTAATCCAGTGGCACACGTGGTACGATAGATAGATTGCAGGGGAGGTTCTGATCCAATTATCGACGCCTGGTATTGTTCGGGGTTGAAATGGACCTAAAGCCCACCGAATCCGTTTCAGTCATTCCGGCCCCGAACATCGAGCTAGCTTATCTGCAGCAACATATGCCTCCATTGTTCAGCTTCATAAATAAAGATAACCTCCATCGCATACCAGAAACGCAGTTGACAGGGTTTTCAAGTTAATACATAATACATAGTTTTATACCATCGCTTACGTTACAATTCGCTATTGTGGTTTCGGTTAAATGTAGCGATTGTGATCTTCTGTAAGTGTGAAGGAAATACTCGAAAAATAAAATTGCATTGGATGAGATATTAAGCTAGAAGTCGTGGAACGGAAGCAAAAAAAAAAAAAAAAAAATCAATTGTTGGATTGAATTGTAATAAAAATCATATCAACAGTGTCATTAATAAACTTTCAATCTATTTTTATTTACGTTGATAAATTTAAAATAAAACGAATATTTGAGATATGTTTTTAAACAGTACACATTAAAAGTTTTATGATTGAAACAAATGTATTCATTTTATGACGTTTCAATCTGAGACGCATTTATGAATACAAATATTTCAGAAATATGTGGAAAATCATCGAAAAAGATTTATATTTAACTGTATTTAGCATTAATTCTAACAGTAGAATGGTAAAGCAATTCATTAAATTGTTATTGAATATTACACTTTAATTACATTATTATATACATTTTCAATCTAAATATCAATTTAACCTCCAAGATGTTTAATTTTCCATAAATTTTAACCTAATTAACTAATTAATTTTTAACTTCCGATAATTGCGTCTGCTTAGAGAACTTAAATACCTTTTCCTTTAACATTATAATACTCTGTGCGACTAATATTGGGCTACTATATACGGCTGTAAAACATTTTTCTACGGTAAAGAAATTTAAAGAAGCATTAAACTAAGAATTAAATTTGCAATCGAATTGCAAATGAATATCGTAATGTAGAATCCAAAGAATTTTTCTTTTAAATGGCGCACAGAACATTGATTAAAGAATTAAAACCTTCTGATTTTTTCTTTATATAACTCATAAAGACTGCCTCAATTTATACTCCAATTTACTGCCCTAAAAGCGTGGAATTTTAATTTCTTTCTGGCTTAAGATAGAAGAGCTTATTAAAAGCACGCGCTTTAGCTGATTTATAGCCAGCTTGTCACCAATAAAGGATAATAAATTGCCGCTGCTAATATTAATGATGACAAAGGCATGCTTATTAAAGATGCTTTCAGAGAAATTAACTTTCGCACATTTATTATTTATTTTTTTATACGTCCATTGTTGGTGGTAGAGGCATGATGCTCACTAGAATGGGAGGATAAGGTGACACCGAGTATATATTTTTGTTGTTTGAATATAATCTAGATAGAAAGACATAACTGGCATTACAGTATTGATTATTGGATGAAATACTGAGTATTATAGATATAGCTATATAATTGTACGACAAAACTATCATTATTATTTAAATGTCGATGTTCTTATTATTTATTTATTTATTTATTTATTAGGCATTAATGTTTCGGTGTCCACGGGCGTGTGAAGATTGAATGGTGAAAACAGAAGATAGATGTATAGGCATATAGGCAACAAGAAAAAAAAAAAGGAGTATAGCAATTCTAATGAGATAAGGAAAAAAGGTAAACATGATAATTTCTTTACAATTTATAACGATTATATGAGTGTTTACTTTTTCTTTTTCCCTGAAATATATTACACATAACTTTTTACTATGACATAGAAAACCAGCTATGGCCAAAATTATTCGTTTCTCCCTTGTATTTCTTTCCATGAAGAGAGAGAGATATATATATATATATATATATATATATATATATATATATATATATATATATATATATATATATTAGTCAACACATAACGCAAAGTGTGAAGTAGTAACATTTTCTTCATACTGCCTCGTAAGTCATTATAATGCTATATATGACATAAAATTCTTTTAAAAAAAAACTGAAAATTATACCAAAATTGTAAGGCTTGAAGAAATAAATATTTGTAAAAGTTTTTTCCTCTCTCAATCACACATTTTGAAGTATATCAACAAATTAAGTAGTTCACAAAATAAGTTATTTACGGTAGGCTTTTATTAGAGGTAAAGAAACTTGCGTTTCAGGGGGAAAGAAAAGCAATAGCAGTGAAAAATGTTGCATTTTTTTTTTAGTTACAAAAATATCCACGTCTATTTTTTTAACAAACAGTTTTAGATCAGAATTATAAGTGTAAAATCATTTGAGCATAACTATTCGCTTAAAAGACTTCAATCGGAATGTTGAAAAAGAAACTCAGGCCCAGATATACCTCCAGACACCACTCAAAATACAAACGAAATCAATAGAAAAAAAATCTTACCAATTTCAAACAGCTGTGACAGTATTCACATTAAGGCAGCTCATATTATTAAGCTATAACTCATTGTAGTAAATTAGCAATATGCGATCCATTTTGCCATTGCCCAGATTGATCATCAAGCTGAAACAATGCGGCAAAAATTTATTTTTATAGTTATATCCTTAAAACAACTTTTGGCGATAAGGCAACTCCTAGCCCAAAGTTTTCGTTTCATCTTCTTAACGGCCTCATATCGTTAATTAAAATGGCTATACCAATCATAGATAAATGCCTAACGGGGTAATTAAAACTGACTGTGTCGTGTAGAACTGCGAAGTTCCACGTCTGTGCTGATAAAATGACGGCCATTTCCTGCTCTCAACATAATTACGTTCAAACTCGGACGCCATCATGCTTTTTTCCCCCTCTCGTAAGAGATATATACAGAGAGAGCGATAGATTCACATAACTTTCCTCTTTAATTTTCGCTTGCTCACAAGAACGAGTTGCGATTAGGAGAATTAGTTGGATAGGAAGTGTCACTCAGAATAAAAAGTTCTCCGGGCTCATCTTCGGAGAAAAGTTTCAAATCTCACCCGAAGATCACGATTTTCAATTTTACAGAAAGCTGAATAAATAATAGGGTCTTTTCACACATTAGGGAAACAAATAAGTTATTTTTAATCAGTTGACTATACAAAACTAACTCCGCCATTAGAATAAACTCTTTAGCCACGAATAAGAAAATAAATATACAGTCGAACCTCTATGTATCAAACGAAAAAATTCCACTACATAATGAAAATTTGTTATTAATGTCTTACTAAAATCAATTACGTATAGTTTATTTTGTATGGATAATGAAGACGTAATATGTTAAACTGTCAAGGAAATTTATTTTTAAAAAAATGAATTATGTATATAATTTATACACATTTGCTAACTAAAAATTGAATATTTGTTTTCAAAAAAAGAAACAAAATATTTCCTTATTCTTAGACAAAGTAGTCTTTCATGTCTGTTTTAATATAAACTTGTGCTGAAGCCATTTCAAAGTAATGTTCAGTTTTATTCAGATAGGTAAAAATTTATTTAGGAATATTGGGAATATACCTCAAGTTTTGTCGGATTGTTTTCATTACTTGTTTCCTCTATGGTTTTTCAACTGTATCTTCCGTGTCATTATCATCATTGGGTTCCCCTTGATCAAAGCAATCATCCAATATGCCCTGATCAGTGGGCCAATCAACCTCAATTAAGTTATCATACACGAGAAAAATTCGAAAATTTTACGATACATAGACATTTTGTTTGATATATAGAAACTGCTTTTATTATGTGGATTTTATTTATTCAAGGTTTCTGAAAATTGTTCGATATATAGAGATTTTCGATGTACAGAAGTTCTACTGTAGTTTATGTTCAAATAAGCTACAAGTTGAGATATCACCCCCCCCCTCTTTTTTTTTCTTTTTTTTTTTCTATAGTATATGAATCACAGTTCAACCTGAATAATTCTAAATAAATAATTAAAAGAATCAGATTTTCAATCACTAAATATGAATATAAGGCATTAAATTTCATATAACTATGTACCAAAAATATATATAATGTCACTTAATTTTTTTTCTTTGATACTGACAATACTGTGTACTTGAATCATTTGTATAATTAATTCCACTCCCTGAAAACTGCATTAGTTTTAAAATAGTTTGCGTTTTATCATTAGAAAGCACACATTCTGAAGCAACATATAATAAATTTACTAAGCACACACATACTCACAAAAACATGCTTTAAACTTTTTAATTTTAAATGAAAATTTCCTTTTGCATTTGATTTCATCGAATATATGTGATTGCTAATTCAACGAAATTTCTTCTCTTTTAAAAAAAATCCTGCTCCTAGCTCAAATGTAAAAAAGTGTACATATAAAAATATTTTAAAAATATATCACAAATATATCATCCGGTATGTTATATATTATTACTATTATCTAATTTTCAAATTTCTGTGAAGTCTCATATTTAAGATAACTACTTTGACATACCCATTGAAAAAAGAGTCAATTTTACCCTGGGAAAATATCAGAATAGAAGAAATGGAAAATAAAAACAAAATTCAATGAAATTTTTAAAAATTATTGGTAGAAATCCTAAATTAACGTGTACTATTATTTTTTGTGATCTTAGAATATTCGTTTATTTCATTTAATTTTAAGTCAAGCTAACAACTAGACAATAAAAATCTTATGAACTTGCAGTAACCACCATTGTGAAAAATAATTCAAACGCCCTTTATAGGCGCTAAAAATTAAATACTACATAAAATGAAAACATTTTTCTTTTTTTAACCCTTCTAGCCATGTAGTAGACAATGTTTGTAAAATGAATAATTATGCCATTACACAGTGGCGTACCCAGAAAATAATTTGTGGGAATGTATATCGTCATTAACCTGACAGAAGCAGTTTTGTTTAATTCATAATCAACCATTTGTTAAAAAGTACAGAATACGGTATATGAATCTTATTTCTCCTATTTAAATCTGTTCGGGTATTGATATAATTTTATCTAGATATAAAAATGTAAACAGTAAAGATCGTTTAAGAAAAATAATTAAGATATCATGAGAATAAAATTTTCCTTTCTTTTTTTTTTTTTTTTTTTACGGGGGGGGGGGGCGCATTTTTAGATACATCCTCACACCTCTCCTCTTTTCATCTACAAACACTGAATCAGAGGCACTACTTTAGTCACAGCAAAGGTTTTTCTATTCATTATTCGCTTCTCAGGAATCGATTCAGTTAAAATCTTTTTTCTCTTCGTGAAGAAAACAAATTTAAGCAAGAGGATGAAAAAAAAAGTTCCTGTGTTTAAAATTTAGAATATCTTTTTAAAATAGTGCATAATGAAAGAATTTCAAGAAAAAATCTTTGGGGGTGCATATGTACCTTTATACCCCCCTGGGTACGCCACTGCCTTTATACATAAAGTCTAGTGGTGAATATGAATTGTGAATTTGGAATATTGAAGAAAATACTTCCAATTTACACATTTGTGTCTTTGAAGTGTAGATGTGACGTCGAAGATATGACAATTTCAATAAAAGCAAGCAGAACAAATTCACACGGACAAAAATGTAGTTAAGTAAAGTCTATATTTTTCTTTCACGTCACAAATACGTACGTCAACATTTACACTGTACATCTCATGATAGATGCAAAAATTTAAGAACAGTATTTTTGGAAAGCCGATTTGTCTTGTTAACATCAAAACTGACAATAAAGATCCAGTAACAAAATCATTCCAGTCTATTAACGTATATGCAGTTGGAAAAATGTAGATCTCTGAAATGTTAAAATTATAAACACTTTTCTCTCCTTTATATAGAAGAAGGAACAGCTTTGAGTATACAGAATTGAGCTACTTCTGAAGGTAAAGTATTACGTATAATACGGTAATGTATACAATAAAAATATATAAAACACATATATATTTTATCCAATACTATAAATTCACGTATATCATGATTATTTTTTCGTTATTTTGTGAAAACAGTTTAAAGGAAACTTTTTGATCACCAATGGCCTATCATTGTTGTGAATAAACATAAATGTTTAATGAGGTTTCTTGTTATTATTTATTATATTTAAGCCTCCATCTTAAAAATAAAAATTAATATTTTTTGAGACATCATTTTATAAAAATAAAAATCAATTTTTTAAAGCTTAATAATTCTCATGGGGTGTTTATCATTTTTATCCGTATTTTTAAGCACAGAAACTACATAAGAAAAAGCACGAAAGAGTACAAATTTTGCCAAAAGTATTGAATTTTTTAGGTGAAATCTTTAATAAGCACGCCATATTAATAAGAAAAAATGCGAAAGGGTACAAATTTTGTCAAAAGTATAATGAATTTTTGAGGTGAAAGCTTTAATAAGCATGTTAAATTAATACTTTAAGTGACGTGCGAGTTTTTTTTCCCTTAAATTCACGAAATGTATACATAAATACCTATGCCAGTTTAACACAGTTATTTATATATACAGGTTTGATTTTTTTTTTCACATTTTATATGAAAGCACAAGTATGCCTATATCTTTAATATTGACAGTTGTGAGAAACGTTAATTTGTTAAGCCTAAAAAACATCAAACCAGTATAATCAGCAACGATTAAAACTGATATTGGCTGTATCCAGAACAGTTAGAAATGATAGCCTCATTTATACTTCTAGACTAGAGGATAAGCCAAATAAGCTGATCGAAGCGTGGGCTGTGCTATCTCTGATCTTAACGGACCCTGGGAGATTTCCTCATTGCAATGCTGATAAGAATTAATGGGTGAGAGGAGAACAAACATCTGCTTAAAATAATATTGTATTAGCATGATGTTTCCAAGAAATTAATATTCTGCTTTTAAAATAAATACATGCATTTTTTAAAAAAATATTTTTAATGTCAGCTAGCACATTTAAATTTTTAAAAACTGTAATTTATGATCAGCAAATAATTTATAAGAAAAGAAGAGATACATATACATTGTATTTAAAATACCTGTTCGGTAATTTAATAAAATTAACTAAATATATCTTCAGTAATATAAAAAAAATTATTAAAATTCTATTAGTTGTACTAGAATTATATACAATTTGTAAGATGTCTTAAAGTTAAAATGTGTTTTTTTGGGGGGAGGGAGATGTCTAAATTTTTGTACTCTAGTAAAATACTATTTAAATTTCAGTGAATAATAAAAATACTAATCAAGTATTGAAGTACGAGTACTTTCTTTGAATTCTTAGAATAGTTCTTTTAGGAACTTAAGATGTTGCAACAAAAAATTAATTTTTTCCTTTGCATATAAAAAAAACTTCAAACCTTACTGAACATTTGAATGTTACTATTCACAACTTCGAAGGCAAAAATTAAAATTACACGACTCAAAATTAACTCAACAATTTAACTCGACCAATGAAAATATCTGATTTTAAGAGTAACAAAATTGCACTTGCCTGTTTAAAAACTTCAAACAGCTAATTCACGTATTTTAATATTTTTTTACAATGCATATGAACACAAATAATGTTCACATATATATATTATATATAAACAGAAGAAAACGCTCTAATTTCAACAGTCAAACAGAAAATTTGGTATTTAACTTTTACAAACCTGTAACTTATGCACATAAAACTGAACAAATGCAACACGATGAAAAATAATATATAGATCTTACCTCATTGGCAACTTTGAATGGCACTGTATATATATAGATATATATACGTATATAATTATGCAGACTACACAGTTAAAACCAACAGGTGTGAACATTTCAAACAAACAATTAATACACTTAAATTACGTATACTTTTTCACCATTATGGCTACTTTTGAGATCGCGCTAAAGGACAATAAATTTACGTACAAAGAATGATGCTTTGTTCAATGACTGATGAATTCACAAAAATTATACGAATTCATAAATAGTAGCAGAGCAGGAAGATAATTTTTAACACAAATAAAACAAGTTATCATTATTTCATGCGTATCACAATTCATTCCACAGATGCGATTGTATCACAAATAGTACTTATGCAGATAACAATAACATTTAATTAACATTCAAGTTTCAAAAACTTTGAAACCAGAAAACTCAATTGTACGAAACTTAATCGTCTCTATCCTCTCTTTCTCGAAGCTATTTTCAAAATAACATTAAGTACAGTAAACCATTATATATATATTTTTTTAAATTTGAAAACATTTTTCCTGTAGTTTGTAAATTTGTATGGGTACTAGTAAAAAGTAATCGAAATTTAAAGAAAAGAAGAAAGTTCTTTCATTTGAAATTTCACATGAGTACATAATACGAAAATTTTTTTAAAAAAAACTAACACTTTTAAAAAGTAATACTATAAACCAAGATAATTTTTGATGACACATTCTTAATACAATAAACTTACAAAATAACAATACTGAATTAAATATTATTTTCCTGATCTGCATTTCAAGTTATAGGTAGCGCATAATCCTCTCTGAGGTAAATATTTTCATTTCATTTTACGGATGCACTATAATATGAAATATTCTACAAAATCACATTTTTCTAACATGACTTATTCGGATGTCACTAAAAGTGTTTCGCATAAAGTTTATAAACTGTTTTATGGGTCTATTAATCATCTAATTAGATATATAGGTCATTTTCATTCTGTTTTCTTTAAATTAGAATGAACTTTAAAACTTCCACTTATCAGAGTTGTTTAGTCTTCCGTTTGATACAAAACAATTCTATAAGCAATAAATGTATTGCCACGTACGAATACAAAATGTGTAATTAAACAGGCAACACGAGATGAGCTTGTAAACTTTAAGGGGGGAAAAACAGACAGAAACCCATTTACTATTTAAACTCCTTCTTTTCCAGAGTGTAAATTTTAATTCGATTTCTTATTTTTGAACTTTCAATAAATTTCTGTGCTTATTTAAACACACAAATTAAAAATTTATTTCCACGTTACATTAATTTTCCTTAAGATGTAATACATGAATAAAATAAGCATTTATAATTTGATAATACAAAACACAACATTACAGGAAATGCAAATTAAAATTTTACTGCTCATCGAAATTTTCTATTTTATATATAAAAAATTATTTAAAAGCAACGCATTTAAGGGAGAAATTAATCAATTGTTAAAAGATTTTCCCGCTCAAAATATTTAGTTTACTACATCAAAAGTAAAAACACATTAAAAGTTGACCTTTTAAATACAAAAACACGAAGAGCAAACTTTACGCGAAACACTTCAATGTTTGGTAACACGGCAGTCTCCGTGAATCAAATGCTTTCACTAACATGATTGACACTAATTATAAGTAGTTATACTTTAAAGCCATATTACTACATTGAACAGAAGAAAAATAAATAAATAAATAAATGCAATTATTAACAACAATGATGTGAGATGGTTTTTAAATGCAATACTTAAAATGGGGAAAAACAGATATCAAATATTTATTGATCCTATAAATATATGAAATTGCATATTAAATTTAAAACCACGTCACATTAAAACTCAAATTTTACGTATATATTTCACCTCAGGCTACTCAGTAATAACACTCGACGAAAGTGTTACACGCATATAAAAAATACAGACTCATCCATTGCTTACAATATTACACTGACATATTAAAAAGCAAGATAGGATGACTTAGTATTCTACGTATATATTTCACCTCAGGTTACTTTAGGAACATATTTTCCGTTCGTTTATTTATTTCCTTGACTCATTAAACAGATCATTCAAGTATTTGATATCTGTGTATCTACATTCAATAATCGAGGTTAGGATGATTACACTAGGAGATAGTGTGCGGTACGAATTTAAGACTGCCGTGTTAGCCATTAAGTCATCTGTACAAAAGATGCGACACAGTAATCTTGAGCACAAAGAACAAGAAATTCACAGAACAAGACACAATAATCCCATCGTACCAAAGCTTTGTCTAGCTACAAGATTTAAGGGAAGAATGGGCTGCGGTTGAGAGAGCAAGAGTTATTATATCTCGGTATATCACTTCATATGTAATGTCAGTTCACAGTAATGAAGAAAACACCGTCCTCTTGAGTGGCTCTCTCATTTTCCCAAGAAATAACACTGACGCAATTTGCAGTCCTAGTGTTTCACTACTTACTATTCATTACAGAAGATCAGTCCTCAAATACGATGAGTGGCGTAGACATTAAAGAATTGAGTTTAGCAAAAGCATGCACATGTGCCAATTCTCAACTTCTGCGTTGGCACATAACATAATGGTTCATCTCCCTCAATCAAATCATATATATGTATGTGTGCCTATATATTATATATTGCATTTCTGATGACGATTAGTCAACGTAATATTATTATTCATCTTTAGCAAGTAATGCATTTTGTGTATCCTTTGTTAATGTTTTTTTACAGTGCCTATAATTAAACATTTTATTCAATTAAATTTCTTTTATCTCGATTAATCTGCAAATATTAATAGAAAGATTTTTTTTTTTTTTTTCAGATTTGGTAGAACGAATGGATTTAATCAGGGCAGTTACAATCATAAGGAGCAAATGAGCGACACATCTCAAAAATATTTCAGGGAAGTATACTCTTAAATTATTGTATTTTCAGGGAAAGAAAATTTTACTCTTCCCCTCCCCCTTTTTACTTTATACTTGCATTATTATAATAGTGGCCGAGAGTAACATTTTTGATCAATTACACTAATTTTCATTCACAAGAATATTTTTAAAAAGTATCTCACCTTATTTCTTTAAATGTTTTTGGTTCCACGGGAACTTTAAAATGCATCGTTGAAGAAATCGGTAGATGTAACGAATTTTCTCTGAGACGCGACAACATTCCTAACAGCTCTGATATAACTGAGCATTAAAGTGAAAAAGGTGACCTTTCAACTGAGATTCAAAGAAAATCAGGAGCAGACAGCAGAACTGGGCTGATAATGTTATGTTAATGGTAGTATAATGACATGCAGGCGTTTGCCTACAGCTATAAAACGCACTGCGTGGGGGATTGGATAGTTGTAATACGGAATCCGTTTTTAGATCCGTCATAAATTCAAATTGCCACCTTCTAAGCTATAAAATTTTCGAGTAATAAAATTTGTGATAGGTTTATTTGTCAGTTAAATTATTTTTTATCAATTTAATTTGAATTTTTATTTGTAAAATAGATGTTTCTTATGTAGTTATGGGTATTTTTCACTTAAATAGTAAGTACACCTAACGTTTTTAATAGAATGTATGTTTATATTTATTTGTTTCACGTACACTTCGTTATACAAAGATAAATTATATACTCTTTCTATACATCAAATTTATGTGTAAGGTTTGAAGTCAAATAATTTCGAAAAAAAGAAAGAAAATATTAAAAAAGAATATATATTTGGGGATAGTGAAAATACAAAATATTTCTAATCCAATGTAAGAGAATCAACTAATATTTATTTTAAAAATAACGGTAAAAATACGAAATATATTTTCTAAATATATTTTTAAATACAGAATATTTTTTGTATATATTCCCTCTTGCAATATTAATGTTCGTTTTTTTTTAAAAAAATATATTTTTATTTAATTTTAAAAAACAACACTAAATTGCGGGGGGGGAGTAAAAAATAATTATAACTTATAGAATCCAGATTTAATGTATTTGATTAGGAAAGTAAAAAACAAAACATAAAAATATAAAAAGTGATGTGAATAATACGTATCTTTTTCATTTGTAGCTTGAAGTGCAACGTGCTTTGAATTTACGTTCAAGCGAAGGACTTTACTTGTACATGAGCATTTCCTTAAGACGCATATCTTAAGATAAGCGTCTTTACATTCTTAAAATTACATTGTCTTAAGATAATTTTCTTTCATAATATTTTCTTTTAATTTTCAATAATTTTCCGCCAAATATACCACTAGATAAATAATTAACATAGCAACACAACTGAAAAAATTTGAAATAGAAGCAACAGGTTTTGATAAAGCACATTGCTGTATTAAAAAAAATTACCTGAATTAGCAAAAAAAAAAGGGGGGGATGTGGATAAAATCATTAAAAAAAGGGGAAAAAACCTTTCTTTTCCGCCCTATAATGCAAACAACTTGAAATTTCAGTGAATAATAAGTGTGTTTTTAATTTTCTAAGATAATATTTATCAATTCAATGCATCAGTTTTCCTTAAATAATCAGATAAAAAAAAGTATTTTGCAGCAACAAAGAAATGAAAAAATATCATTCACATCACGGTTTTTTAAAAAAAAAAATAAGGCAAGAGAGAAAATTATACTTCTTATAGCATTGACATACTTTTTTTGAAATGAAATATCATTGATTACCATCTCTGAAAACTATGACAGCAAATTTTTACTAGCAGGAATAGTTGTCTTACTTACAATTTAAATAATAAAAACTGAATTCAATTAAAAGCATCCGTCAAGAATGTAAAATCTTTTTTCAATGTTTATTAAACTGTTTTCAGTTGCATCGAAAACTTATCTCGAAATCTTTTAAACAATGTAGGAGGAAAAAAAAAGAATTTCCTTTTTTCTTTGTATGTCACTTTCAAGGCCGTTGTGCATGTAGATTAATGCGATGCATTTAAGCTTTCTCTTTCTTTCAAAATCTTATTTTTTTTTTATCTTAACATTGCGGTGAAATCCAATTTTACGATAAATTTGTAACAATCTAACAATTTTGTTCAAGTCAGCATACAATGAGAATATTTTGAGCTGAACAACGTTGCAGAATACATTTTTGATTTTTCATTATCATTGAATAAACATATATAGATAAACACTAATTTTTTTTTTTGGGGGGGGGGGGGGGAGCTCACATTTACCCACACAAAAAAAAAGTGGGCCCAGTACATTATCCCAGCATTTTCTGGAATCTTTTTTTTTTTTTTTTTGAAACTCAGTTTTCTACAGATTAATAATATCCTGCAGGAAACATTTTAGTCAGTAATCCAGATTCAGATGGGAAAAAATATCGCTTAACGAAATTTATTTAATATATCTCAGATAATTGATTTGTTATCTTAAGTAGTATCCTTTTTTTCTTCCTCAACTCTTCTTTGACATACAGTTCAGAAACAAATAAATACATAGATGGAAACATATTAAGAAACCCAGAGAAAGCCAGCGTTTGCTGTCATCAGACCTTCGATTTTCTCCCTTTCCGGAGAACATCTGTCCATTCGAAGGAAATAGAAGCAGAAACACGTTTTCATTCTAATACCGAAAAATAGTTTCCTCGTTGCCCAAATAACCTTGAGGCAGATTCGCTTTTTCACATGAGCCGTCAAAGGTGTTGATATTAGCTCCGTAATCGGAAATCAGAGCAAGGGTAAGATTTTCTTTCACCCAGGAACTGGCTCATTCCTCAGTTTCCCCATAAAACTCCCAGTGCGTTTCGCTTAGTGAAATCTATAAAAAAGCCCGCTCCGCAGCTGTGTTTCGAGATAAGGAGGAGCTCGAGCTCTATATCAGCGATGAGTCTGTAGACTCTTTCATACTGCAGCAGAGTGTTTTTATATTTGCAGGCGCCAATGGATTGCGCAGGCAGGGTCGACAGACCTACACACGCTTCACCAGACTCTGGAGTTGGAGAAAAGTTCACACAGCTCATTACCTAACCCGGCGGAATAGCATCGAGATGGCCCATCTCTTTTGCCTCACTGACGCCAGATCAAAAAATCTGGTTCAAAACCGGCGTATGAAGCTCAAGAAGAGATTCAAGCTATTAGGAACTGAACGAACAAGGCGACAAAGCGCAAGCTGCCAAACTGGCGGTGCACCAGAGAAGTCTTCTGCTTCAGTGGAGGTAACAATACCAGACAACAATGATTCCACTGCATCAGCAGCAACAAAGGCAATAAGGTCGTTCCTCCTCTACTTTTCTTTCACATTGTTTTATTTTTATCCCTCCTCTTCCCCTTCTTTTAGCAGCAGTGAGTGTCAATATATCTTCAATCCGTTCGTTCTGTGGAGAAGATTCTAAGGACTTCCTTCCAAAAACATCCATAGCAATTAGTCAACGCAATTATTAATTCTCTGCTATTTTATTTATTTATTTGAGCAATTGAAGGTCACTAACTATCAGGCAACGCATCTCAAAAATTCAGAGACACAAAGGTTTTTTGAAAAATCGATCAGTAAAAAATTGTAAAGAGGTAAATCAGCTTATTTTTGATTAAAATAGATGGAAACGTGAATCTTTTTTTATGGTAGAGAAAAAAACATTTCAGGATATAAATATATTAATGTGATAATTTCAGATGTATTTTCAAGAGGATATAAATATATTAATAGTAATGATAAAATTTAAGTATTTTTTTTCTGAGACAATGTAGCTCAGAATATTCTCATAATACTTTGACATGGATAAATAGTTTTCTAAATTTAGCCATGGAATATTTGGATTCCCACAGAAGTAATATTAAGTTTTAAAAAAAATAATAAGTATAAGAAGAAAGAGAAAGGCTTAAATGCATCGCATTAATCACATACACAACACAGCAGCAGAAATAGTTCATGAGTGAATACTGACATACAAAAAAAAGCTTTGCTTTGGTACGCCGCTTTGCCGCCTTTGCCGCTGCCGCCAGCATACATGGCAACATACCCGCTTGCCAAGTACGCTTTGCTGGCAAAACTGCACCGTAGCCGCGTACTTAACGGCCGCGCAAACGCGGCAAGCATTTTTATGGCAAAACCGCGCCCGCCGTAGCCGCACGCACGCGCGTATGGCTGACGCCGCGCTTGGCTAATAAAATAATCGATTAAATAAAAGTAATTGTAAGGAAGAAACAACATTTTGAATATAAAAAAATGTTTGGAAATGGGAATCTTTTAAGTTGAGGAAAAGGAAGTTTT
>BMAW01065638.1:35556-178256 GCA_019974015.1 Nephila pilipes | reverse complement strand
CTATCCTTCTCGAAAGCTTATACTATATATATTAGTTTTAATTTGCATGATCACGTTCTCTTCTTCGAAGTAAGCTTTCTAATAAAAATAATTTCTAAGGCCCGAAAATTCCCATAGAGGACTGTTAGTGACAAGATTGTGGATAGACCCGTCACTACCGAATCGTTTGCTTTTTATTCCTTTTGTTGACATTGGCAACACTTTTGTACCTGAGAATGTTTTGCTTGTGAAAATAAAAATACTTTAGAAATATGAAGAAGTATGTTTAATTTGTGCTAATTAATATTCATTTTGGTGCACCTACGCACAAGTATGGAAAGATGATGGCTAAGGCTCCAAACTTTCATCGTCGAATGAGCTCGCTAACTTTTATAACCCGAAGAAATCTTTTTTTTAAGGGGGAAAAACCATCAGCACATATTAAAATGAAATTAACAAAGCCATTATCGATTCCTCGACCTATTATTTTCCATCCCAAGCATAATTAAAAGTGCGACTAAATCTCCAGAAAATTGAGATCAGTTTTAGGATTTGTCTAACTTAAGGCGTATGTTATGATACAATATCAAAATAACAAAAAATTGAAAATTTATAAGATTTTAAAATATATCATTAATGGATTGATATTCTTTTAAGAAAATTGAGAACAATATGTAATGATTTCCAAAACAATATTCGAAGTTCTACAATTACTACATTTCATATCTTGGGGTGACAATAATTATTTGTTCAGTACCATTATTGTCTTCAAAAAGCTATAATATAAACAAACAATTCGTATGTGTGTGGAAGGAGAATACCCAATTCTCTTGTAAAATAACGATTTTACAATTTTTCCTAAGGTAGGAATTACAAACTATTGTAAAGCAAATATGTTACTAATAAGAAAGAATAACTTATAGTAAAACAAGCCAATTTTTTTTTAAACGAATTCTCTACGTACAAGTATCTGTTATAAAATTAATTCCCTGTTAATTTTCTCTCATTGGTATAATATAATATTTCATAATCATTCCATATATGGAAGTGTTACGTTAAGAGGTTAAATGGGAAGAATGCAAGCAAACGATAAATAAAGTTGAAGTAATTACGAGTAATACCTTTTATAGAACATTGAAAAAGAAGTAAAAACTTTCAGGGCGACTATGAAAATGCATACTATTTTATCATCCACGCTAAAATTTGATTAAGGTAGATGAGACATAAAAAGGCTTCATATTTTACATTTTTTTTTTAATTTTTCTGTTACAAATTAGATGGCACTTCGCTGATTTCTTAGATGTATTACTTATGATAATTTGATAAAAGAACAGTAGAGAATATTATATTTATAAATCATAGAAAAAAGAAAAAACGGGAAAAGCTATTGGAAATAAAAATTATTTTCTTGTTTTTGTTTTGTTTTAAGATTCAGGAAAGCGCGCTTTTCTCAAAATCTGCTTAATTCGCAATGTTGTTATTTTTCCACATTATAAAATGAGGAAACAGAAAATGTAATTTTTTTAATAAACACACGTAACTTTTTAGGTTTCGCTTGTTGTTTATATATATATATATATATATTATTCGTTGATATCTTTGAAATACAGGGAATATATATTTTTTATAATTGTAGAGAAATGCTTGAATAAGCTTTCTCATAGAAATACAATAAAAATAATAATAATGATTTTGTTCCAACTGTTTTATAACTGTATTAACCAATATTTATATTATTAAATATATATGTGTATATGTGTGTATATATATATATATATATATATATATATATATATATATATATATATTGTTATATATATACGAATCAAAGTTAAAATAACTGAAGTTTTATAAAATTAAAAATTTTAATTTATAATTATTTCCAGTGTATAAAACGCCATGTTTATCAGTACTTTATAAGCGCAATGGATTAAAATGCAAATAATTTTACAATTGTAATGGATTTTAAGCAAGATGTAAACTAAAGGTAAGTACACAAGATTTACAAATGTAAATAGAGATGTTGATTATTAATTGCTCATACATAATTATTTATGTACATGAATGCACTTTTTTTTTTAATACATAAACAGTTACATTAAGTATAGAAATATTTCAATGTTAAAATATGGCTTTCATTGCTCTTAATTCATCTAATTTACCATAAAAACGACGAGATATATAATTGTTGTAGTTTCACATTAACATAACTAATCACAATTGAGACAAAACATTTTATTCAATAGTTATAGTTGATGTACTGCCCAGTTAGCGACTTTTAAACCGGTCGCCTTAGGAGGAAAAAAAATAACATAAGCACATAATTTAAATTAAACAATTGTAGAACATTTAAAAAGAAATGAGCTTACAAACATGAAAACATTTTTTTTCCTTCTAAAATAGTTAATAATTATAAATTGTCACTATTTCAACTGAAGTGCCGATTAAAACTGACAGCTATTTAAGTAAAGGCCAGTTACGAGGACTCCTACTGATTCTGTAAAAGTAATTGAATACATGCATATAAATAATTCTGGTTAAATTGATGATTTACGAGGGTGTGATGTAGTTTTATTTATTTCTGAGAAACACAACTAAAAATATCTGGATAAATTTTATTCTGCATATCAATTGGTCTTTACGCTGTAAATTACAGCTATTCATGCCGATTTCTTTGGTTTCAGGAAACTGTAGATTAACGCAACCCGTAGTGTGGAGAGTTGAAAAAATCTATTCAGTTCTACAATGACGGTCTTCGAACGGTCAAAAACTCTTGAGAAATGTGTAACACCAGATAAAAACTACGTAGAAAATTATTAAAAATAATAAATAAAAATTAAGTTACTATCTCGGTTAGTTTTAGTAATAATTAAAAGCTTCATGATATTACAGGATACATCAGTGTACGGTTGCTTGAAACCAAAGAAATCAATAATAGCTATAATTTACATTATGTACTTAAGGTTCAATTAATATGAAGAATAAATTTCGACTACAAGATTTCGAATATTTCTAAGTAATAAATCAATAATAGCTATAATTTACATTATGTACTTAAGGATCAATTAATATGAAGAATAAATTTCGACTACAAGATTTCGAATATTTCTAAGTAATAATTAAAACTTTACTATAACCCCTCGAATAAGTATGAATTATCTGTACGAAATAAGGTTACGAAAATATGTACTGGCGATAAAAATGACTAAGCATGAAAATGAATGGAATATTAAATAGAAAAACATCGCCAAAAATGTGTCGTCATTGGAAAGATAGATTTTTATGATATTTAATAGTTGTTAATCTAAGTTTTTATTACAACACGACACACATTATATAAAACATGAATTTACCAATACGAAATAAGAAAATCATATGTTCCTGACAACGCTGATTTTAAGAAATTTGTCATGCATTTATACGCCATTAAATTTTATACTTTGTCATTTCTGTCTTCGTTAAGTGTTTGTGTTTTTGTTTATTACACGTATATCACCACCTTCGTGTTGTAACATTTATCTCAAAATAAGATTTTATAAGATATTTTAGTCATTTTCCTATGATTTTATCACTATATTTCAAATACAGCAGCACTAATTCGTGCGTTTCTTATTTATATTCATAAACAGTTTTCCTTCCCCATTTTTATTGTATTTAGAGTACATGACTTAGCAATACGTGTTTCAGCTACTTATATTGGAAATAACCTGCAGAAATTTTTAAAAGTTCTGTTATATCCACAACTCTCGTTCGAAATTAATCTGTTCTAACGTTTTCAGTTACATTTAAATCACTCGTGACTTTTCTTGGGCAAGTCAATTCTTTGCCAATTCCAATAAGTGAATTGTTACCTAATTAGCGAATTCTTCGGAGATGTTTGGAAATGCCATATGCCAGTTCCCAATCAGCCAATTTTAAGTGCCTTACCGAGCGAAAGAAGGTTTTCACTCAACAAGCATCTCTTTCTTCGACCCGGGGATTTTATTTTTGATTAGCTCATTAACTAGGTGAAAAGAAGTTTCCTTTAGAAAACAAGAATAAAATTAGGGGTTGTGTTGAGTTGGAGTCCAAATAAAAGAATTCGTATAATGAAAGGATGTTTTCGAGTTCTTCCAGGTGAATTATTTTTGAAGATAGAGCACGACTGTTGTATTTACTTTAAAAAATAAACCTAACTGAAAGAAGATGACAAGTGAATTTACGTGTTTCTACAGTTTCGGAGCATAAGTATTTCTAGAATTATCTTGAATCGCCAACAGTTCTGCCCCCAATCTGATATAAATCCCAAATCGTTGCAATTTGTATCATTAACTTGCTTTATATTACAATTTATGTATGCTATTCAATATATTCGGAAATTTATATCGCAAATAAAACTAATGTCTTGACCAACATCCTATTAATGCCAGTGATAATTCTTTTACATGAACCAAAAATTCATCTTAACGTACACGAAGAGGAGACAAAAGCGGGAATTCCATTAACTCATTAATTTTCTAGCAAGCGAAAATATTCACGATTTATGACAATAAATTTCTGTTTAAATTTTTTAATCATTTTTATCTTCGATAAGTGAAACATACTTACCTCAAAAATGCAATAATAAGTATAATGTCAGTTATGCAAATTTAAATTTAAAAGTTTCACCACACAAACGATAAAGAGGAAACTGGTTTTGATAAGCTAACCAACATGAAATTGAAATTGTCAGCACGTAGCGATAACGTATTTTCTTCCATCTTAGTAAAGGATATTTTTCTTTAGAAAAATCGATAGTTTTACTTCCCTTAGACAACTAAATCTACCCATTTTTGAGATCTAAAACCCTCGTGAAATTACTAAAATTAACAGTTGAATCCATTAAGAATGAAAAGCATTTGAAATGTTACAATAAACGTTAATGAAATCTTTTCTGTAGACAATTGGAAAAGAAAGGTTACCATGTGAAAGAATGATACGAAATAAAATACAAAATATAGAAGACAGTGAAGTAAATGATTTTCCCCCCATAAATAGATTCTACTTGTGTGTTAGAAAATAAATTCGAAAAAAGTACTAAAATTAAAAATTAATGCTTAGGAACCTACTTAACCAAAGTGAAACTACAAGGAAACACAATATAAAGATGCTGCTAAATTGATTTCATGCAAAAGAAGAAAAAAAAAAACATTAAAAAACTTTTTTTTTTTTCTTTTTTTATGGCCATTAATTAAACGACTCTTCTTTACCTAAAACGTTGAATATTTTAACGTCAAAAATTTTTCACTTCTGATCCGCACAACGTTGCATAAGTTAGGAGAATGCGTGTGAAGTATCTTATATTTATTTATTGTTAACGATTGCAATATCGATTCTACAATAATAATTAATAAATAAATTATCTCTTCCATTAGCAATAACTTCCACATGTACGATGGAAAATAAATTCGGAAAAAAGCACCTAAATTAAAAATTATTATTTACGGATCTACATAATCAATATTAAATTACATGAAGACATAAAGTAAATAAACTGCTTAATTATTTGCATACAGAAGGAGAAAAATACATTAAAAAGCAAAGCATTTTCACTTACTTTGTTTGCCGTTGATTAAATATCATTTCATTTCTGAACCACATAGCGTTGCAAAAGTTGAAAAAATACATGCAAAATCTCTTTTATTTATTGTCAACAATTGTAATGTCGATTCTATACAATAATGAAAAGAAAATACACTTCTCCTTCATATTGCGATAATTATAGAGTGAAAATTAAAACATCATATTGTTGTTATAGGAAACAATTTAGAGTTCTCAGAACCTTTCTAAATTAGAAATAGGAAACAACGATGAAAAGTAAAATATTTTTATCGTAATTCTAATATGCGTGTTGCGTGTGTTTTTTTTTAAAGTTAATTACTTAATAGAAGTTATTCATAATTTATAATTATAATATGCAATATAGCTACGATATTTAGGCAATAAAATTATGAATAAAAATAAAAATTTCTTTAACTGAAATGTCAGTAAAAATAAATAGTTAATGTCAGTTAAGCAACTTTACGTAATAGCCTATAAACATTTTATTTATATGCGTAAAAAAGGAAATGTTCTATAAAATTAATCTCAATTAAAATATTCAAATAGTCTCTTTTACGTTTTCTAACACACGTTATTTTCACATTTTATTAACAATAAATAATTTATAGAAATGTTAATATCATGTCAAGGATATAATGATAACAAAACATTAAAAAAATAAATAAATAAATTATATGGTAATACTTTACTTTGTTAACCACAAAAATTGAAAAAGAATTAAATATTCAATTACAGACGCCTAGCTTTAAAAACTTACCTTTCTTCGCCTATTTGTTATCATAGTCACATTTAATGGTCTTCTTTTTCTAAACATATTTATGTAAACGATTTCTCCCAGAAGAAACTACTCAAAATGAAAACAAATAAATTCAGAAAAAAAAAAATAATTAAAGACTATTCTGGAATTCTCAAAATGAACCTTTGCATGTAAAATTTTTTATTGAAATAAAAATCAAACTTTTTAAAATTGAGTCTACATATATTTTTTTAATAACAAGGATTAAAAAAAAAAAGATTTTGGAAGTCAAAACGTCAAAATTAATCATGGAGTAAAAGTGTCAAGCCACATCGGTACCACATAAACGAAATTTTTCATTCGTTTTTTTTAACGAAATATTGGCAACTGTTTTGAAACTACATGCATGAGCGATAATTAACCAAAAACTGGTGGTTTTAGAATCTTGATGCTATTTACAGCAAAGTTCAAAACTTATTTGAAAGACAGCAAAGAATATATAAAATTGCATTTGAATACATATTTTTTGATCTGAAATAAATAATATTTTCCAACCGCTAGTAAATAAGAATGTGGGCAAGATTTTTTCCCCCCCATAATTCTCAAGAAATTTCATTCAAATTCCATAAAGTAACTCAGTGTATTTTCAGCTGTGAATATATGCCTGAGAATTTGACCTTCCAACTTTTGTGGTCTTGTTTACATGTTTAGGAAAATTTTGTAATACCTCATGCCTGGCACTGCTTTAGCCAAGCCAGAAAAAAATAAATACCAGACATGAAGTTTATCACTTGGCTTTTAGTTGCCACGAAGTTGATTTCGCATGAATTTATTTAATTATAAAATAAAATAAATAAATGTCAACTGCCTTTAATTCAGATTCATATAAAAAAAAGCACCATTTAATTGCTGGTATCAGTGAACAATCCAGGAGGTGGGAATAGGGACATATGTCTCTCCTGTTATAATTTCATGCACAAACAAATTAAAATTAACATACCTGAACAGGAATTCCCAATCAAATTTAAAAATATTTATGTTGCTATTTAGTTTTAAAATTGCTTGTAGTGTCCAAGCACAGGATTAAACTATGTATCATATTGTAAGGGGATAATACCTCTGTTGTTCTGTATCCCAAAAAAAACCAAACAATCAATAAATTTTTAATTCTCAATTTGAGTTTGATTCCTGAGTTATTAATTAGTTTATGTTTATATTAAAGACTAAAAAAAGTAAACATGAATAATAAGCGAAATTAACAAACACAGTTAAGTTTTATGAACTTTTTAAAAACAAAAACAATTGTGTCCCTCCCCCTTACCGATTTTTTTCTCCTGGATCCGCCATCGTATAGTATGAATAATTTAGTTATTTTTAATATCCAATTATCTTGATATCCTAATGAGAATAAAATGTCTTTTGATGTTCTTTACTTATTTTGTACTACATATTTATTAATATACAGAATGAAAAAACTAATAACACTTTCATCAGTTAAAATAAGCAATATTTATCAAAAACTTCAACCGAATTAAATAGTGTAAATTTTAGAAATGTGTAAAATGCGATAAAAGAAAAAACCGACAGCTGGAAATAAATCGTTGAAGAACATTGTTATGAAAGTGAATCTGACACTTGGTAGATTTTTAAACAAAATTCTACTTAATCAAATAATAAAATAAAATGCCAAACAAATTTATCGGCTAGTTAATTCTAAAATAAGATATCAACATTGGTATCAATAGTACAATCAAACTTTTATTACATTTATGATTACAATAATGACTGTAATTTTGCAGAACAAGTATCAACTGAAATCTATAGCGATGTTCTCGTGAAGACTTCAAAAAAAATAGCGCAGTTAATGACTGCCTCGTATCAAGATACTTCACAAATGTTTATGCAGAAGAATTACGTGTTATGAATCTACATGAAACGTTTTTTATATAGTACCCTTCGATGAGCTGCAAATTCAAACAACTGTGAAAATTGTTTCAGATATTATTGTATACGATCGTAATCTTTTTGTTCGACGGATATTCGCATCAAAGGGTACATAGAAATTCACGATTCGTGAATGTAATTGTTGCTATTAAACAAAGAAAAATACCAATGCATAATTTTTATTAAATACATTGACATTAAACACACAAATATGCACGGAAAATTACTACGCAATAATTTTTACGAAAAAATATTTACGTAGTTCGTGGGTAAAACAAGATAGGTAACAGTTAAAAAAAAGGATTATTTTTGTTTTGTTAGATTTTGATATTTTACTGAGCAGTTCTTTTACCAAGGACCAAAAAAAAAAAAAAAAAAAAAAAAAGAGCCATTTTGGATGAAAATATCAAAATATAAAAAGCATAAGAACAATTATCGAAATTGTAGTCAAAATATTTGTTCAATGCAATTTTATACGTTAAATTTTAAAAAACATGTTTCTACCTAAAATTTGTTAAATAAATCACTTTGTCATAGTTGTTTTTTTTTCTTTCAAAAAATTAATTTTCATCTTCCTCTCTTTTTTGACAGATTTTGAATAAGAGTCAAAAAATACATTTGACTGATTTTTCGTCACACTTAGAACCAACGAAGACGACACCTGAATTAGCATCTCCTCTCCAAATTTCCACACCATAGTTTGAGGAGGCTTTGGAGTCGACAGATTTAACGTGTACCAGCCCCTCCATACGATGGGTCTCTAACGGAATCATGATTCAAACCCACGATTCTTCGAGCTCACGTTAATAACCTCGTGGCCCAAATTATGGTAAATGAAGAGAAAAAAAAATATTGATGCTGTTTATGTTACACGTTTCGATTCTATAAACTCTCAAAAGGTACGTATTATTAACATTATGTTTATTTCGTACATGATGCAAGCCTAGAAAATTATACATTAAAGCTCCTGTATTTTTTTCAAAACGCATAGATCTCAACAAATTTCTCAGTATTTAGTAGAATAAAAAATTATTATGGATAAAGTTGTTCACATAGATTGAATCTCAATAATAGAGCAAGTATTATGAGAGGGCTTAAAGTGACATCAAATGAAAATGACAAAAAATATCAGTGGAAAATTGTGGGATCAACACATCATGGCTAAACTTTATTAACCAACATAAAAATACATCCAAATATTGTATTCTTATTGTTTCTTGGATAAACATAATTTATTATTATGGAAATGCGCCGTATATTCCAAAAGTTATTTTTTGTTGCTGTTTTTAAGAAAGGAAAAATTGCCCTTCCCCCCGAAAATTTCAGATTCCACCAAATTTTTTTCTTATTTTACTCGTTTTCTGAGAATAATGAGCTAAAAGAAAATAATAAATATTTACCTAAGTCACATTTGTCTAACATTTTGATTCTTATTTCTCATTAATTGAATTTGGAGAACATTGTTAACAAGTTATGTATCAATGAAAAAAGGTAATGATTCGACAAGACACTGCATTTTGAGATTAAAATAATTTAACATCCACAACATATATCTTTATGATTGGTGAACCGATTATTATATTTCCTAATGAATTATTTTCCCGAAAATTCCAAAACATAGCACCTTGCAAAATTGAGGTTTTAACCTCTTATTCTAGATTGAAGAATCTGATAAAACGTTACAGAATCCAAGATTCTGTAACGGGACTCCTATAAGCAATAGACCAATGGAGTCACAGAATAACATAGTGTTAAAAATATCTTTTTGTTATATTTTGAATGCTATTTTTATAACGTATTTAAATGCATTTTACTGTACATGTTCATGTATCGATATTGAATATATATAAATTATACCTTTTACTGTGTCAGTAAAAATATATTGATATCTTTTTTTTATTTTTGAGAGAGGAATTTCGCTGAGGTTATCACCTACATCTTATTACGTGGAGAATATATATCAGACTTCTTTTCCAAATTACATAATTGTTTAATATTTTAAATTCAAAAATAAAACCAATAATGGGTGTGATTTTTTATAGTTGCATTTTTTTTTTTTCGAAACATTAAACAATTTTCAATTATAATGGAAATTTAAGAACGGGAACAAGTCTACAATCCTAAAGCCGAAATATTTTACCAAAAATTCCAAGACATGGCACCTCGTAAAATTGAGGTTTTAACTTTTTATTTTAGAATAAATAGTCCAGTAAAATCATTACAGGATCAAATAACGGGCTGGGAGTATTATAATTATACAATAAATAACTACTCCACTAGGAAATCCTCAATCAGCTAGAAACCGATGGTGGGCAAATATCTTTTTATAATGTTCTTCAATGTATTTTAATGAGCATGCTCATTATCAATAATGAATAAATATAAATTTAATTTTTTCTGCATCACAAAGAAAAAGAAAAATTAATTGATTTTTTTTTCGGTGAAAAAGGAATTTCTTTCTCTCTCTGAGATCATGTCCTACATCTTGTTAAATGAAGAAATAAATTTCATGTTTATTTTTTCAGATTATATAATTGTTTACTATTTTAAATACACAAATAAAGCAGATGTTGGGTGTAATTTGTATAAAGTCCCAGTCTTTTACGAAACATTAAATAATTTTCAATTATAATGGAGATTTAAGAGTGGGAATCACTCCAGTCCTCAAGCCGACAAATAAAAATAAATAAAATTGCACACAGGGAAGTCGGTCGGTATAGGGAAAAAAAAAAAGGTAAAGGTCCAATCAGCAATTATACGCTACCGTATGCATATACATTTATGCAAAGTAAGGAAGAAGTCGGAAGAAAGTATTGACTGCGAAACTTAATGTAGTAAGTCCCCAAGCCTCGTGACGAAACTTCTTCGGTGGCGCAATAAATCATGTTCATTGAGCGTTTCCAAAAGTTTCGTCATGCAAAGTGGAAGTTCGCTCTCCCAGGCGTGCCAGAAAGATGGTTTAAGTTACAATTCTGTATACGAGGTCGGATATTAAAGCTTGCCGAGATGGAATTGCTACTTTGCAAGTTTGCATCTCGTCGTGCATCTTAATCAACGCAACGCGCCGGCTCAATTTTTCAGCTCCTCGACTTCAAATGGATTTTGTGGCGGAATAATATTTCTTCGTAGGTGGAAGGGGAGGTTATTGTAAGCGCAGCTAGAAAAGACAAACCGCCTTGAATAAAGATATTGATGGAGGAAGGGGTAGGGGGTAGGTATATAAATAGAATTAAAATCCGCCCTCTCGTTCTTTTTTAATTAATACGATTTATTATATCGCTATAAAAATGTAGCTTGTCAAAGTGCGTTAAAAACTTTAACGTTTATGCTTGATAATTGAGCAACTATTTAATTAACTTTGACACGGCGAGTAAAGGAAGCATCCATGAAGTTTGTAGCTATTTCGATGAAATTTGTAACAATAGATTTGTTAACCAACAATCATAAATAATTGATGAATATACAAATATGATATTTAACTGGATAATAATACTTAGCTACACTTTTTCATTCTCGTTTACTAAAATGTGCAAATGTAAATACTATATGTCAAAATAGACATTTAAATATTTTACGTTCCATTTACTTCCGTACAGAAATTTTAATGCAGCAGAAAGAAATTGCTCAGATTTTCAGTTCAATGCATCGCAATTTTCTGCTACAAAATGAATAATTTCTTTCATTTTGTATAGCCTTTTCGTGCTTTTAAATTGGCTATCTTTGTATACATTTATGGAAACAGACCTATGAGTGTTTTTTAAAAATGAATATATATATATATATATGTGTGTGTGTGTGTGTGTGTTTGTGTATACACTACATGCGTTCAAAATGGTTTTTACAACTAAGAATTTTAAGAGTATTCTTCTGAGAATACATATTGTTACTATTATAGAAAACTATAAACAGATATGTATGTCTTATAATTTTTTACAACATTTAATACGAAATTTATAGATTACGATTTATGCAGTGAAATGTTTACATAAATTTTCTAATTTGTCAACGAAAATTTTGTATTCATATATGTATTTTATAAATTTAAAATTAATCTCTCTGCTTTATTATAAAAATACAATCGGTTCTAGTTAACTATCATTTATGAATATAACATGTTCAGATATATAATTCAATAGTGACCTTCGGCGTAATTCAATATAAAGAAATAGATTAAATTCTTATCTGTCCTTTTTTGAAGGTAAATCGTAGTTATCGTTACGAATGCAGTCAACCATGTTATCTAAACAGCGCGGGCCTCTTCTTTGAGTCTGAATTGAGCATTTCCTTGAGCTGCATCTTTGTACAAGAAATAGCATCCTTGATGATAAAGAAATTTACATATGATAACGGAAAACTAGTATTTTTAATGAGAATAAATACGTATACACACAGAGAGAAAATTGATGATATAGTATTAGTATACAATAGACATTTTAATGAGAATTTTCTGCCCCGTGGTGAATACTAAGGACTATATATTATTTCTATTTTAAAAATAACATTTCCTTTTGAAATTTTTATTTTCAGTTATTTAAATTCAAATATTACTAAAACTGGAAAGGGATATATTATTTTAGAAATATACAGTTTGTTGGATTGACAAAATATTCAACCGCAAAATCTTGTAAAAATGACGTAAAGTGTTTCCTTTATTTCCCCATTAAATTCTCAGTTTCAAAGAATAAATTAAGTCTTTTAAAGCAGGTTCTCAAACAGAGATTTATGTTACTTTCATTATTCTGTGTCAGAATATATAACCAACGCAGAATTATAGCAACTAACTAATTAAAAAAAAAGGATGTATATTTTCATAGCAACTTATTTTCATTTTAAATCATAATAACGCCTTTTAAATTTTGCACAATTAAAAAGCATAGGTAATAGGTTACACACAATAAGCATAGTAAAGTTCTTAGAACTATCTTCACAAATTAACACGGGTATTTAAAAAAAAATTCAAAATAATTTATATATTTATTTTTAGAAAACAAAACAATATAAATTTATATCAACATTAAAAATTGGATTTACAGATTCTAAATTTTACAATATGGAAATCTCAAAACTATACTGAAAACTTCTATAAATGTCATGTTTTCATTACCCTGGCACTAGCTCTTAAGAATATTGTTCTGAGAAACATGAACATGCTAATTAAATTAGCATATTTTTATTTGCTAAGTATCTAATTTAATGGTAGATTTTCTAAAATGATGTATATATCAATATATATCTTAATTATATTTTATACATAAAAGATGAGAAATCTCAACCGAACCATTAAGAAAAAAGACATGAACCAAACCAAAAGTAGAAAATTTGCAAACTGAAAAATGAAAAAACAAATAAATATGTGAAATAAATAAACTTAACTAAAAAAGAAAATTATTAATTCAAAAGAAAGTAAATTATTATAAATTGACAAAAGTCCAGAAATACCATAACTGATGTAAAAATTGAAATTAGTTTTTTAACATTGCGTACATATAAAAAAATTTTCGTAGTTTTTTTTTTTTTACTAAAATGAAATTAAACATTGAATATTTTTTCATTAATAGGGCACGATACACACGAAATAATTCCTAAATACGAATAAATATTACTTAAAGAGAGAAAATTTAGTTTTCTTCATATTATAAATTATAATAATATTCTTCGTATTGTTGAGTTTGTTAATGACCTGGTGTTTATTAAATAAACAAATATTTGTTAATTTAAAAAAAAAAATGTGAATGTCATTTAAGATTGTATATTAATATTATCCTATTATTTAAATACAGTGTGTGTGTATGTGAAAATTAAGTTTTTGATTGTTTAAAAACTATTCATTTCGTGATTCAGAAGTTGAACATTTTCTATTATCTTACAGTAAAATAAACAATGTTATTAACCACCCAAGGGGGCTATTGTTTTAGTTGGTGCGTTTTTGCGTACCAGAACACTTTCCAACTTTTTATCGTTTGCTTCAATTTTAATTATATTTAGCTTAAATATATTCAATTTAATAATTTATCGTTTCCTTTAATTTTAATATCGGAAACGTTTACTATTGTCCATTTCTCGATATTTCATCGTTTACTTTAATTCTTATATTTAATTGAGTAATTTGGTCATAATTATTAAAGAAAAAGCGCACCTTGGGTGGATAAATCTGTTTCTTTCCTTACAACTTTTATGATTTTTTAAAATTGTTTTACCTTATTTATTTATTGAGTTTCTGTTTCTTTTCTAAAAAATTTTACTTTTTTCATGAATAAGTTTTATTTAGTATTACTTGTATTTTTAAGCGTAATTATCTTTTCCGCGATTTATTTCTATAATTTTTTTTTTTAAAAAAAAACGAGTTTTATTTAATACATTTAGAGGTAACAGGTTTCAAAAAGGATGGAAATATATAGATATTAGCATACTACAATGGGAAGTTGAAGACGAAGAACGAGTTTATCTCAGTGACTTATTCCAGACGTTCAATGAACTGCTTCTTATCGGAATGAAGCGTGTATGTAATTAACTATCACTTGAATCAAACCAAACTCATTAAGTTACAAAAATGCTTTTATGATGTTCGTGTCTTTAAATTTAAAAGACAAATTATCATAGAAGTTTTTAAGGAAAAATGAAACAGAGGACTTTCGTTCGTAAGTGAATTATTGGAATTTGTAATAGCATATAATTTTTTTTTTCTGTAAACGGTATAAATCAGATAAAATTTTATTTTGATCATTTTTAAATTTTTTTAACGATTTAATTTGCTATTTAAAAACTTAATTCTCCATCACTCCTTCTTAATTAAATGATCATGTATCTATGACGAGAATACAAAAGTTCATTACGTCTTTTTTAATGCGACAAACTTTGAATTTTTTTTTTCCTCAATTACTTTGTAAAATTGTGGTAGTTTTTTTCTAAGATAAAATAATGGCCTTGATATGACTGACTTATTAAAATTTTATTTAATAATACCGAATAGTGAGCTAGCAGAAACGCAACGTCAGGATTAAGAAAATTAAAAGTAAAAAAAAGTTTTAAAAATCATTATCAAACATAATTTTATTTCGATTGATACCCAATAATTGGAACAGTAATTTACTCATATTTAAATCGATATTTCATAACTGGACTGAAAAGTTTTTTTTTATCAATCAGTATAACTTATAAATAAACATTGGTGTCACACAAGAAAAACAATTTTTTTTCCCAAAGTAAAAAGTATTTTTCCAATGGATTGAAATAATTCATTCAAAAAGAATAAGCAAAAAAAATGTAATGCCTAAGTAAGTATATTATTTAAGAATTTTTTTTTTTTTAGTTAATGCCTATTTTTGTCTTTAGCTCTTTATAAATATACGAAAGGATTAATTTCACCTTCATTAAAAACTACAATAGAGAGAGAATAGAGTACACCCGGTTTAAAGGAAAATTAAGAGTTGTGCGAAAATTTAGCCTAAAAATTTACTACTTGAAACGCCTAATTTCCCAACGAAAGATACTGAAAGATTAGATCAATAATATTTGTACGAATACGTTCATGACTAAAAGTTCAAGAAATGTATCAAAATTTCTTTTAAGGAACATCCGACTTTTTGTAAAAAAATGATTATTTAAATCTATTTCTTATTAATCATCAAAAAAATTTTAAAACTAGTTTCCTCCTTAAATGAAAAATTGAAATTAGTTAAGATATCTTACATACAGTACTTCCATAAAAACTTTTGAGGAATAGTAAATCTTTGTCACGAATTAAATATTACTTTTTAACTGAATAAAAAAAAATTTTAAAAAAAATTTAAAAATGAAAGTTAAATGTAATTATAGGATTTGTTTATATTGTTTTAATTAAAAGAAAGTTCACATCGTGTTTTGTTTCAACAAGCATCCTTTCCTTGCAACTCCTTCAATTTTTGTGTTTTAAAAATGTAAATATGTGATGACAAAATGTTGAAATAATTAAAAATGCTTAACTTTTCAGACTTACCTGATTATTACAGAATGCAGAAATTTTTGATGAAAGAATCTCAGGAAAGAAGAGAGGCTAAAGAGTTATAAGACATGATCGAATAATACGAGAAAGAATTCGTGAATGACAAAACAAAAAGAATTCATGATGTTTCCGTATCAAGATACAAATTTTGGTAATTTCTTCATACCTCAATTAGCACCATGTAAGGAATGAAATAAATCTCTGCTAGTTAATTAATATGTTAACAACCAGTTTCTAAAATGCGTGTCTGATATGTAAACTTTCGAATATCATTATCTATAAGTGTAAGCCCCATAGCAAGATTTTAACTAATAACACACGCCTATTCTTCATCATTTAATTCTACCGCCATCTAATATACTAGTCAATAATTACTAAACTTCAAATGAAAATACGTAAGAACAAAATAAAATATTTAATTAACTCTTGAAGTATAGATAAGGTCGCTCTTTCCCGATTCCCACATAACTCGCCAATCCTAGATGATGTTTCAAATATAAAGTCTCGGCTTTCTAAGTCACTCGCTCTGATTTCAGTAATTCTCACTAACAGTAGCTTCGTAACTTAATACTAAGATTGTCTTCTAACTTTGAGACTAATTACGAGATTTCAATCTAATTTACTAATAACTAACAGCTCGACGTTATCCTCTATCTCCCTTCACCTTCCTTTCAATCCTATTTTATTAACATATCGCTTTCAATTCTGCTTCATTTTTATATCACTATCTCATATTAAATTCACTTTACTTTTACGTTCATCTAATTTACCAAATCAAGTTTCACTTTGATTGGGAAGAAATCGTAATTTTGTGCAATTTAAATTAATATAAAGCCCCCGAGGTTAGTAAAGAAAAAACCGCGAACAGCCTAATATCACAATTTTAACTTAACTCAAAATGAGTATTAAAAACAACCTGCCAAAATAACTAAATACATACATCAGAAATTCCGCTTTAAGCAGACATTTGAGTCAAAATAATGCTTACAAAATGGCGTGGTTTGAAAAAATATGTAAATCTTCATAAATTTGGATGTACAAGCTCTCAAGATTATATACTAGCATTTTTGTAAATAGTACTGATAGTCATTTAGAAATTTCTTTTTCTAATTCTTCCTTCAGCTGCAGTTGTGTTAGAAAGAAAAGAGTCGCAGAACAACAATACACGCAATTTATAGCCCAGGTATGGAAATATTTGGGATTTGTTGCACAACTCGCACACCTTCACAAAGAAGCCCTGGAGAGTACAAAAAAGAAAGAGAAAAAAAAAAAATTAAGTGCAAAGGTCATGAAGAAGAGGCTGCACGAAAAATAGCCGGTTTCGCAGTCCCTTTATTTATGAGCTAACAGATAATTCTCCTTAAAAGCTGAATAAAAGATTTGTGCCATTTGCAAGCCTTTTCTAAGAAAAAGGAGTGAGATAGCGTGCAGATAGCATTCAGGCATTGGAATTCTTTAAACAGTTTTCTTAGAAGATAGTTTGATTCCATAGTATACGAAGAGTAGTGCAACCTTATTTGTGAATATGAAAAAATTCTTCTCACTAATAAATTTTAATGTTTCCTTCAATAAGAATTAAATTTTCTATTATTATTGCTATAACTGTTTTCATTTTTAAAGCCAAAGATTATGTTTGTATTAAATGATCAATTTTTAGAAGAAAAAAAAAATGTAAAAATAATGACGATTTTTTTTATATGAAGCTAAATGCTTTTTAACATCATTTTTAAAAATTTAATATTCAAATCACGTTTTATTTTACACAATTGACAATTTTTTATTTACTAATTTTGAATGTATCGATCACGATTCACGAACTCTGTGATAAAAAACGATATTTAGAACGTAAAAATTCTTCGTGTGATTAATCTCATAAACAAAAGCAAATTCAATTTTGGAAGGAAAAAAAAGTAAAATAATAGCGAATTTTTTTCTTTGAAACTTATCATCGTTTATTAACAATCATAAAAAATTTATATCCATATCACGTTTTATTTAACACAATAGACAAGTTTTTATTTACTAATTACTTTCGAATGCAAAAATACATTGATCACGATTCACGAGCTCTGCAAAAACGATATTTAGGATGTTAAAATTCTTATTCACTATGTTACAAGATTAAATAAAAAGAAATTTGTTTATTACGTTGGAAGACAAAAGGGAAGAATAGAGATTTCCGAACACGTTCAGGTGACTGTGTTATTAAAGTAGCTCACAATCAAAATTTCATTGTTATTACGATATGCAATAACATAAAGCTTGTTATTTTGATTTGTGATAACAAATCGATGATTTAATTAATAAGTCAACTTCAATAGCAGGTATGTAAAATACAATTAAAATTAAAAAAATTTGAGTTGTGATCTGCTACGGCAGAAGATATAGGAATTTAAAATGCCTTAAAGCATTATTTGTTAAATACTTTGCCTAGTTTATTTTTGCAATTTTTTTTTTTTTTTTGCCATAATAATGTATAATAAAAGACGAAAGTAACAATTTTAATTTAATTGAAATGGTAAGACCAAATGCTGCACGGATAATTTGATATTTCTGCTATTCTTTTCTTAGATTTTTTTTCCTCCGTTAAATATTGGTGCAATAAATTCTTTCATCCAGACGCAATTCATACCGCATGCCCATATTATGGTATGAAAATCATTTTCAAATATTTATTAAAAGATTTCATTAACAAAAATATTGAAACAAACAACGTCATGAGTTATCAGAAAAGGAAAAAGAAAAGAAAAACTTAGAGTAAATACTACAGTATTCCAATTCTTTTTTTAAATGGACAACACTAGACGTAAATATGTGAGATTTCTCTTTCTAAAGTGCTTTAGTGCTTTGCTTAAAACATGTAAAGTGACTTTGAGTGCGTATTGACAGTGCGATAACATTTGACAGAAACCAGACAAACGTTATCATACGGAATTGCTCTGAGATTCTTCTGATCTCACAAGTACGAGATAATCGTATACTTTAGCAGGACCGTGTTGAGGTAGTTACAAGGATTGGACCAGCACATAAAATGCAAGCCTCATTTGAAACTTCATTAAATTACAAACAGCGTTTTCTGCAGACAGTATTAAGCGGGGAAAAAGAGCTTCAAATATCTGCTAAGTGGACAGTGATTCATTTCGTAATTGAGCATTTTATTTACATTATTCATTCATGAATGTTTATAAAATATTATTTTAATATTTCATTAACATTTTTTAAAAAAAGTTTTAACAATAGAAATATTCAATGAAATTTTTAAAAGAGTTAAATGCTTATTTTAAAAATTATGTTTTCATCCTTTTTCGCACTTTTATAAATTCGATCTTGCTTTATAAATTATTGGGGAAAAAAGGCTTACCAAAAATTACAATCCTACCAATTGAGCTAATCTATTCTGTTTCATGTTTTACCTTGATCCACGGATATAGCATTAATTAATTCGGAAGAAAATCTTAACTATATCTGTATTTAAATAAATAAATAAATAAAAAAAAAATAGACACTAACTTTTAAGCCAAAAATGAAAAAAAAAATCATCATCATTTAGATCTTCTCAATTTTCAATTTAGTTCGATTTTAATATTTTTCCATGAATGAGAAACTATAAGGCAATTTGCAAGTAGTTTTTTTTTTAAGAAAAAGGCTTTGATTTTAAATCTTTCATTTTTTAAAAATTATCGTTACCGATACAATAACTTTTGAAGAATAAATAATAAATATTTTTACAGCTCCATATATGAAAGCATCTGTCTAAAAATAATTTACTCCAGTGTGAAATCATCACGCAAGGAAGTTTAGAGAGTTTATCCGTAAGTTTCTTAATTTTTGAAAACTTGAGAGATATTTGAGAGATTTAAAGTAATAATTTCAATCCAGTTAAAAAGAAAATCTAATATATTCATCGTATCGAGATGAAAACTGAACTGATCGAATCAATCATAGAATTTGTAGTACTAATATAAACTGTACGATAGTACGACACAAAAAACAATATTCTTGAAAACATTTGCCACTGTTATTTTTATTCATAACTATTTTGCTAGTAGAAAATTGATGACAAGTGAAAAGAATAGAAACAGTCAAGATTAAAAGTAATATTCATTAGATTTTACCAAAATCTTATATCAAAATAAAATTATTTAAAGAATCAAGAAATATTTTTATTTTGACGTTTTTAATTATCCAATAATTATAATGTGATGTTTTAAAGTAAAATTATTTTTGCTTCATTTTCAGATCTCAGGGGGGGGGGAAATTAATATAAATGCGACAAAATAAAATCTACATGAGAAAAAATCTTCCTCAACATGCAACAGTTATTTAGAAAATACAAATTTTGATTTACATATAAATAATTGTACTTACATATTTTATTCATTAGATGATATTTAAAGATTTGTTTAATCGTTAATTTCTTTCACATGCAGTCCTTTAAAATTAATACAATTGATTTCATTTTTTTTCACAGGTTTCTTCAAGTAAATTAAAGATAGCAAGATGAAAATCCAAACAATCTTTTACAATACCAATCTTCAAAATGAATCTTTTTATTGAAATTGTAATTCCCAAAAAATGTAAGTTAAATTCATTGCAACAGTTTATCAATTTTTATACATCATGTTTTAATGTAATTGGAATTCATATATATGTCAGTACAGAAAAAAATAGAATATAATAATTTGTTATTGTAATTTATAAAATTATTGTATGTTTGGCACTATATATATAATGCAATTAAAATAATTTTTTGCACTTCATAAAAGTATTTTTTCTTGTATAATTTAATTTACTTCATTTTTTTTTTTTTAAAAAAAGCACTGCTCTATAATTATATTATACAATTTCTACGCTTATTTTGAGTATTAGTGTTTAGTTATTTTTTGAAGGAAAAAAAAAATTATAAAAAAACAATACTTATTACATGTGATATATTTTTATAACAGATAATCAGAATGTCGATAATATCTCTTTAAACAGATAGAGTGCTAAAAATAACAAATATAATGAGAGTTCTTTTGTTTAAAAATTTGTAAAAAGAATTAAGTTAATATAATACTCTAAAAATGATTTTCAACTAAAAATGAAATATATGAAATTGAAATACGTGACAAAAATTGTCTCAAATGGTACTGAACTTAATTAAGATAATTCACAAAAAAATAAATAATAGTATTTTATATGTCATTAAGGAATTTGCAAAGATTAAAGATTGACCAACTTCTGTTTAATAAGCTCCTCACTCCCAAAAAATAAAATAAAGAGCTTCCTGAGAATAATATTTATTCTATAAATCTTTATACAACGTCACTGAATAAATTAGAATACTCATTGAATCTTTAAAAAGAACTCGGACTTCGTTGCAATATATTCACTTCAAGAAAATTTAACGAAGCGGAAATACACAGTTCATTTTCTAACAAACTGAAACTCTAGTGATATACTTAAATGGGCTCATCACCTATAAGCTGTTTAAGGGGCTCCTCACCCCATGATATAAAATAAAGTAAACATTTCTGTGCAAAGCTCAGCAAAGAACAGATTTAGCCACCCAAGGTGCACCTTTTTTTTTTTATAAATATTAAATTACTGAATTTAACATAAGAATTCAAGTAAACGATGAAATATCGAGAAATGGACAATATTAAACTTCTCCGATATTTAAATTAAAGCAAACGATAAAAATTGAAACGTAATCTGATACGCCAAAACGTCCTACCTAAAGCAATAACCCCTTAGGTAGCTAATAAAAGCTTTCTGAAAATAATATTTATTCCATAAATATTTATCCTTCTTGTCCTACGTCATAAAATAAATAATAATGAAATTTTTTTAAGAAATTAAGTATTTGTTGCTATATATTCTTTTACGGGAAATTTTAAACAAAATCACGAGGAGAAAAATACAGATGACTTTTCAAACATTTGAAACCTGCCGATATACTTTGATTTTATTCTATTTAAGCTTAAAAATATATATATTTGAAGTGCTTAAAGTTGGATAGTAATTTGACAGAATTTCTCTCCACACAAAATACTTTTTTTTTATTATATAAAAGTATTTCCTAATTACTCTTATACCTCAACAACCGATTAGAAGAACTGGTGTTTCAGTTAATAAGAAACTAAATTCATATATATATATATTCTATTTAGACATCTTATCTGAACATCGATGTGTTTCACTAGCGTTGTATGCCTCTGAAATAAACCATATGCGAATGAACTTGATAAAACGATGAATGAAAATTAATCTTAAGTCTTCTTTTATGAAGTTGGGAAAATAATGCATATGGTGTTAATGACAGCAAAAAGGAGAAATAATCCAATCCATCTTCTTTTAAATGAAAATACACAGCGTAAATTATATAAAGTACTACCTCAATCGAGTATTTTACCTTTATTTATTTATCTATAGCCTACATTTTCATGAAGCATTTTTAACGACTAGCTAATTATAGCTCATTTTTGAAATTCAAATATTTGTAATATTGTAATATTACGACAGCGATATGCAAGTTCTTTATATATATATATATTGACTTGAGGGAAAATAGCACTTTATTCATATATTTGAAATATTTATTTAAACAATAAGATAGAGCGACGGTAGAATTGTTTCAATAACATGTGTGAAAGAATTTGTTAACTATTTAACAAGCATAATAGTGTCTCTATATTTTTAATCTTCTCATTTATTTATTTACTTAATATGTAATGCTACAGATATTTTTCGTATTTAAATATTAAAATGTAAAATCTTTAAAAGAAACGTAATATTCAAAAATAAAAATCTGTAACATCATTTGCAATTCTAAGAAACGCAATATTACCCGTTTAATCACTTATATATTACTTAGTATGTTGTGTAACAGGTATATTTCGTGTTTTAATATACAAAAATGCATGGCAAACGATTCGAGAGTAATAAAAAAAAATGTTATTTAATTCGGAAAACTAAAAGTATTAATATTATCCAAATAATTGTTTGAACTTGAGAATATTTTTAAACTAGTCATGACTAATATAAAAAAAAATTTAAAAACATTTTCGCAGCTCAAAACGGGATTTCTTCAGTGAAAAATTCCTAAATTCATAATTCGCAAAGATTTAGAGAAAGTAAATAAAAAGAGTAAGATAAAACTTAAGTATTTGAAATTATATGTAAATATATATAGATATATGTACGATAGCTCCAGACAACCCTGAAACCTTTGACTACTACATCAATTATTTAACTGCATCAACTTTTCTTTCACTGTTAGTATTCAGTTAAGAGATATGAAACAAAGTTTTTGTTTATGAATAATCTACACTACTCTCGATAATGCGAAATTAAACACCTTTTAAAATAACGCTTATCTTTTTAGGTCATACTTGACTTTAAAGTTATGCTCATTAATTTCTTTCACTATCAGATTGCACAATTTATTGAAGTTCAGTGAATAACACAATGTCATCGTTTATTCATTGAAATTTCAAATTAACATATTCTTAAATTTCCTTACTTTGTATTAACAAACGTGGGGGGAACAAAAATACACGATCTAGATATAAGTGTTAATTTCGCATTACATTTACATTAATTATTAGCTTATTTAATGATTATTTATACAAGACTATAGTTATATGCATATTAAAGACAAAGGTTATATAAATAAGTTATTTAAAATAGGCAAACAAAAAATTATATATGACACATGACACTTGTGAATAGTCTAGACAAATTTTAATAATTAGTTTTAATGTTTTGGAAAAACGTTCTATATCAGATATATTTCGAATAATGAGGAAAGAAGCTCTTAAATATTTTGGAATTGATGTTAATTGCTTGCCATAATATATTGAATACAAGATTCAGGTATTAGGTACGCTAAAGGTACGAATAAAATGCTGATTTATATTTTTAAGAATTGAAAGCAAAATTTGCAAAGATTTCAAAAATCATCCTTCAGAAACATCAAAATTTAAGTATAATACCAGATTTCATTATTTAACGCAATATTTAAGCCAACGCCCTTGGAAACCATTTTCTCTGTATAACAAGTGACTTTTCAAGGGCAATGAATGATAGACCTGATTTTTAATTTACCTCGCCATTTGTATCCACGTGCACAATAATTACACAGTCAGGAATACATTCTCATAAAACATGGGAGAGCCACTATTTTCTTTTAAAAAACTGAGACACTAGATTGATTCAAATTTAATTTTTTTTTTTATTTTGCTGTTAAAAAATAGAGGGCATTTGGCTGTTCTGTAGTTGTATTACATATGAGAATTTGATAAAATAAATGCTCGAAAATTGAATTTTAAAACTGTAAACACACCTGCCATGACACAGGGAAAAATATCTACATTAGCGTTTTTCTCAAAATGTAGTTTTCTAGGATGCTGGTACACTTTCCTCAAAATCTACTTTGTTAATAGTTCTGGTACTTCTTCACATTATGAAACGAAGTTATTTCATGTACAGTGAATTTAATTTTTTTTCCTAATAATCCTTAAATATTGCACACTATTTGTATGGAAATAAAGGGAAATTTGAATCACCAAATTTAAAATTCATTTTTTCCAATTATAATTATATTCCGTATATACTGCTCTGCAATATTTTTAAACTATAAATGCTGTAAAATTTATGCACCAAAAGTATATGAAATGCAATGAAGATACGGCTCTTGATTTCTAATTGCTCATACATAACTACAAAAGTTAATGAATGTGATTTTCTTTGCAAAAATACACGAATGTATAGATATTTCAATAGTAAATTGTGAACGCTATTATTTTTAATTTTAAATAGCGAGAATTATTTAAATGAGGCATAATAAGTTCATTTTTTTGGACAAATGCGTCTCAGTCACCTTAATGTCTTATGAAATTTGTAGCACAATCTAAATAACTCATTTGTATAAATGAGAGTTTTTTCAGATAAGTAACTATTTAAAAAAATCTGATTCTAAAAGTATCTGTTAACAATTTTTATATCTAATAATAATTTTAAAATAAAACTTTGTAAAACTATCCTAGTGCAATATTTAAGGAAATAATAGGACAACAGTTTTACATATAAACAGCTATTTTCTTCAATGGTCAGTTATTTACTATAAAATTTCAGATAATATTCAATAAAATTTAAAAGCATACCTCAGTAATGTTTTATTTTAATCATTATTATTTTGGAGAAAATTTGATACAATACAAGGTAAACAAAAACAGTATTTCATTTCTTTCTGAAGAATTTTAACAAGAACAAAAATTAAAATAATAATGTACATTTATTTGCATTACAATAAATTCAAGCTCATTTAATTAAAATTTTTAAAACTAATTAATGACATATTACTAATTTTTATTTACTAACTTTCAAGAAAGCTAGGCAGAAATTCTCACAATATTTGGATAGCTAAAAATGAATGAAGTTAACTTTTTAATAAATTACTTTAAACGAACGAATTATCTGCGTTTATAAATGTGCGCAAAATAATGATTTTCCTAGAAAAATTTAAAATGATCAGAATGCTTTGCGACTAAAGCCTTATAATTTTTTAATAATATAAACGAGTTTATTTATTTTATCATCATATTATTTTCATTCCTTTATATCATTTCAAGCTTAAGCTTTGTATTGAATTAATCGTATATACTAATTTGTATGGATAAAAAAAATTAAATACCAATCATCTCATGTTAAATACACTACACAGTTAATTTTTCACTTGACAAATCTATGGATAACAATCAAAGTCCAAAACGGATGTCAATAAGTATCGAATTCGAATAGTAATAGATGCTACATCAGTCAACAATTCTTGTCGACAATTGTGAAATTAAACGAATGGTTTTATTGCTGTACAGGCATTCGCCTGTGAGAAGTTATCGAGTAAGGAGGTGTCAACTATCAAACAATCCGCACCGTTTTCTGTATGGCTATAATCTTGAAAGGGTGACCATCAAAACCCTCTATCCCCCTTTATGACAAGAAAAGCGACAATGACTCGTGACGTCAGGAATAGCTCATTATCATAACCGAAGTTCATGGTCTCGACGAGAAAAAAATGGTTCTAAGTGAAAAAAATTACACTTCATACTTTTTAAATCCCAGTAGAAGTTAATTGGCATGGTGTATGTGCGAGTTATGAATCGTGAGCATATCTGAGTTGTTTATATGCTATGTTCAAGTGGAATTTATTGGATTACCCGCTGGTTTCTGTGCTTCAAAATAACTCTCCCGTTGAGATCTTGGATATTTCAGTTTTCAGTAGAAGCAGGAGGTAGGATTTTTATTTGTAATTTAAGTGATGATTCATAACGTAGTAGCATGAATGATTGTCTGAATTTTACTTCCCAATTACAGCTCGTAATCTGTAACAAATATCGCATGTCAGGACACTTATAATGCTGGTTTCATATTTGAAGAAAGCATTAAGATTTTTTTTTTAATGAAAGTTGATAAGATCCCATAGATATAAGCAGCTTACATAAATAAATTTTGTACCGTTACTCAGCTTTATATTTTTTATTACCAATTATTGCAACTAAATGTTACAGATTTAAATATATTTTAAATAAAGATATTTTCAGAATGTATGTATATTCAGATTGGTAAAACGTGCAATCACATTAAATTTTTGTGTGACTTTTTATTATAATTGTTATTCGAAATGCTTTTACTACTTTGTTTGCAAACTGTTTAGAGGCAAAAAATTATAACTCAAAAGAAACAAAAACGATTTTTTTTAAAAAAAATAATTTTTTATATAAATATTCTTAATCCTGAAAAGAAAAATAGTTTTTGTTGGGACGACGTTCAATTTATATTTTTAGAATAAAAGTTATCTTTATATACCATTAAAAAGCTTTGAAGATATAATTTGTAATAATGTAAACAATCTTTATTTATTAAAACCATTAAGTTACGTTTACTTTTACGAAGCATCTTTGATAATGTTTACAATAAATGATGATAAATAATAAATACATTAAATTCTAACATATGTGAGAAGTATGAATTGACGTTTCACTCGTTCCATTAGAAATATTTCTTTAAAAAAAACCGAAAGAAAAATTCTTGACAAAATTGAGTCTTAAGCGTCAGAGTTAACAAGCTAATAAAGCTAAAATCAGCACACCGTGAAATATACTCAAGGACACACTAGTACATTCTAATTTGTGATTTGTGAGTCGTAGAAAAGATTAAAACTGACAAGAGTGCATGCATATTATTCTCACGTACTACATTTGCATTCGGCAAAAGGAAGTATATTGCTTTTGTGGTCATCAAAGTTTGTAAGGCGCCATTTTATTTTCTTATACCTTCACATGAAACAACCATAATACAAAACTTCCTTTTGTTAAAACAAGATATACAGGTTGAAAATGCAATAATTTAAATCTGAAAACGATATCTCTCACATCCAGAGATGTTTAATGTTTTTAATTCATAGTTACATTGTTTTCGAATTTGTTTGCGTCCGCTTTAATGGAATTTTTCATAAATGTAGGCAAAACAAATATATATATATAAACAGAATATTATTTCTAAATTGTTTCGTTTATAATTTTGATGCTATTTTTATCATTCAAGCTGCGTATGATGATATCATTCAAGCTGCGTATAAAACACATTGTTTTTACTAATGGTATACATCTTTTGTTTCAAAAAATGAGTTTAAAAATTTATTTAATTTTTATACTTATAATAACGAATTTTATGTTATTTTTAAGATTTAAAGTATGTTGCACAATTTTTTGAAAAGCAAAGAGTTTAAATTGTTTCAATATCATGTACAATAAGTATATCTAAGCACATTTTGACTTCATTACTTTTTCTCTTTTTGTATTTTTGCACCTGAATTTTTGACTGTTATAACTATTATTACATTTGCACATGAATTTTTTACAATACATACCTGGCATGTTAGCAAAAGTATTTAAATTATAAAGCAAATATAAAGCACTATTGCAAAAATAATGCACTGTAATGAATATTTCTCAAAAAAATATTTTGACCTATCTTATTGATGCGAAATAATAAATGTTTAAAAGCCTTCTCTTAATATTTTTTATTCTGTATTAAATATGAACATATCGGATATTGCTTGAAAGCTATTAATTTTTATTTTATTCTTTTGTTTGGTTAAAACTTAGTAAAAAACAAAGAATAACAGAGTTCAAATTTCAAAATAAATAAACAGAACTCTTCAAAATTCAAATGTATAAATACAGCGCTTAATATTTGGTATTATTATTCATAAGTTTTAATATCGATAAGTTTTGTGTAGTGTTCAAATTTATAAATAGCATTTTTTTTTTGTATCAAGCGATAAGTTACATTTATATAAAGAATAAATGAATATTTACTTTATTATAAAAATTATTTAAATAAAAACGCTGAAATACTCAAACATGCACTATCGTTAACGAGTTTCATTTGTTTGCCTTATAATCGAATTTGCCTCATAATTAGATTTTCTAGAGAAAACTGAACACACTGTAGTTATATTTAGAAGCTGTAAAAAAAGCTGAAATCTAAGTTTTTTTTTTTCATAACAAATTATTTTATTTTACTGGGATAAAAATAAATAAACTTAAAAGCAACTTCATTATAATTAAATTTTTTTCTTCTTTTAATTAAGTGATCGTTAAATCATAGAGCACCAGATGAAAAGGTCATCATTGTTTGAATTACGCATATTTTCGATGTAAAACCTGAAAGAAATTTTTAATAATATTTTAAAAATAGTTTTTTAATAGTTTTGAGTTTTTCAGCGAACTCAAATAAAATACCAAGGAATAAAACATTATCTTTAACCTCATGCCCTAATCGTATCAAATTTGAAAAGTGCCACTTCGATATTTTCCAAATCGTAACGTAGATATTTTCATATGTATATTTTTCTGAATTATAAACAAATAAAAATGACAATAAGATCAATAATAATAAAATTATTATTATTATTTTAAAAGAAAAATCCCGAAAAAACACTTAAAATAGTATGATGAAAGCTACTGTTATTTGCATATAGTATTTAATTTTATAATAACCACAAAAATTTTGAAAGTATTTAACCTTTTAACTTTGAGGACAACAATAACTGCCCGATGAAAAATATTCAAACCAAACAATTGAATTATTACGACGAAACGACATCTACTAAATCATTTAAACACCTCACTCTTCGTAAGTAAATCAAATTCCTGAAACGGAAACAAGGGAAAAAAATTTGCGAGACCAATAGAAAAAGAAAGGCAATCGAATGAGTCCTCATTTGCAGGGGCATTCTGCGGAGGGAGACTGTTTCCAATCGTTTTGGAGGGGCCTATGATGTGTTTGCGAATCGAAAAGCCCTCCAATCGTTGCCCTTTTCTATCTATTTTCAGGACCATAAGACAGTTACCGCTAAAAGAGGGAAAAAAAGTATTCACACAAGGGATTGTTTACAAAATTCTTCTTGCAACCATGTGATTCTCTTTTCTTCGAAAAAATAAATTAAGGGATTATTTTTTGTTGCACAAGTTTCTCAGATACCTCTCATACGATGAGAGTTTTAGTACTAATTTTTTGAAAAAAAAAAAAAAAATCGAGTTCTTTCTTTCTATCCCACATATTATATGATTTAAAGATAAATAAGAATGTGTATTAAATTATATGTAATATTTTTGTTTTCAGAATTTTCGATACGTAAAAAAAAATCTATTACGTATTTAATGGCATGAAATGAAAAACATAAGAAATGTAACTGCACTTAAAAATTACAGTCTTGAATTATAACGCGAGTGCAGAAATGTTTCTATCCAAAAACATTTTTACGTAACAAAATTTAACGTAATATTTTGGAGCACCAATCGTCATTTAATAGATTGCGCAGAAGTCTCTTCACAGAATAAACGAAAATTTTATATTCATTTATCGATTACATTATTTTACAGCTACGTTTGTTAACAAATACATAAACTATGTTTTGTTTGTTCGAAAGTTAAAGAAAAAAAGAGATATATATATATCTTTAGTTTTATTTCACTCTATTAATATTTGCCATGAAGAATATTTATTTTATTGTTGGCTAAAAATAACAGCGGTTGAAAGAAAGTCAGAGATGACTGCTAATTTAAAATGAGTATACTATTTCGCTTGCATTTAATAAATATGATTATAATTCGTAAATAGAAATATTATAAAACAATTAATCATATAAATTGAAGCAAAACATTTTTGCATTTAAAAAGTAAAACACATTTTTAGAATAAGAAGTTGTCCCGAAAGTAACTTTTATTAAAATAAAAATTCTTCCTCTTAAATTAAACGATTAAATATTACGCTAATAATTTTTCTTTTCAACTGCAGCCTATCAATTGAAATATAAATATATATCATCTAATTTAAATATGCATAGTTTAAAATATCTTCCACTGAATACAATAAAATTGATTCAAATATAACAAACACTAACGATCAAATATAATATAAATAACATTAGTATAATAACACACAACAGCTCTCATCTGTTTTATTGTAATGGTTAACTGAAAAGAGTTTTGAAAACTGTTCGTCTCCCTCATTAAATACTGCATTTCAAGACAGATATGCAAATTATAATTTTAAAAAAAAGTTATTTATATCATATAAACTAAACAAAATATGAAAATTTGATACATTATCCACTAAATACACAGTCACCTTTATGACCGATACATAAACATCTCAACTTTAACGGGCAATAATAAAGCTATTTCTCGACATCCATTTACACAAAAATATTGCAACAGAAAAGACAAAAAATATTAATTTTATTTTTTATTTCATTTTCTTTCTGGCTGGTCCCTATTCTGTTATCCCAGACGATTCGGATAAGAAAAGCAAGCAAGCGAAATGTGGGATTTGGTAGATATATTGATTTCCCAAACAGAAGCCCAGTGCCCCTGAAATAAGTGTGTGCCTAAGGAGTAGGTAGGGAGGCGGAAAGGATTACGACCACAATAGACTATTTCACAAACCTCCACCCCCTCATATCCTTTACAGGAGCCCCTATCGTCCGACGCCTCAATTGTCTCTAAAGCCATCCTCCAATGTTCTAAGATCTTGAAACCCAGATTACATCGGAAATTATTTTCGCACCTGCTCCTCTGTTCTTTTAAACATTTATCTCACTCTACTGCCACTGAGAGAGGAGAATTTGGTTGTTCAACCAGTTATTTGGTTCTAATTTGAATTCTATGAGGGAAAAAAAAAAGACTGAAAGAGCAGTAGAATCATACTTTTATTAATATGAATAGTACTTGTAAGAATTGATGGGTTGTTTAGATTTGTTTTCATTTGAAAATATCAAGTATATAATATCTTAAGCGACAATTAGATTTTTGGAAACAAAAATAATTTATCACATACATTCGATAGTCATATGCATTACAGGGTTAAAAATTATTGATAAAATTTTTTAGTATTTGTAAAGAGAGAGAGTGCAACAATTATGAAGCAGTTTAATTTTCAACTAGTTCTTATTACAAAAGTTACGAGAATTAATTGCTGTGAATCATCATTAAAGAAATCATAAGAAAATAATTTAAATGTTTTCTATTGCAGTAACTTCTTAAAATTTTAGTTAATTGTCGACTTATTTGAAAATATTTTTAAATTATTATTAATTTAAAATTTAATACAATTTTTTTTAGTATTTAAAAATAATACAAAAACATATGGTGAGTCAAGAGTTGAAAAAAAATGAAAATTAGCTTTCATTTGTTAAGTTTGTAACTACTACTATCATATACTATTCTGAATTACGAGTTGTTTCTAGCTGTGTTTTTTTGTTGTGTTTGTGTTGTTTATTTTTATTGTTTAAAAATGCTTCTAAAATATTTTAATGTTTAAAATTGTTTATCTATTTTTTTTTTTTTTTTGTATACGAAGTAATATTTCACTTATAGTTGCATTTTTTAAATTTGAGTTTCTTTCTATAAGAAGTTGACCAAACTTATTTTAAGTTATTATATAGTATAAATCCAGTTTTGATAAATATTTATTTTTTAATGACTGACGAACAATTTCTTTTTGTATTTTTTCCTTCAAATATTCGTAAAACTTATTGAAAATAATATCTGTAACAACGAAATTGTGTGGATAAAACTGTTATTTTATATTCCATCATTCAATTAGTATTTTTTTTTTATTAAATATAAGTTCACTGGAAAGAAGTTCTACTCTGCAAACTATTTTAGTTTCATTTTCGAACTTATTTCTTTAATTTGCTGTTTTTCTCATTAATGTATTTTTTCTGTAAAGTTCTCATTTGGATATTAAAAACACACAAGCGTAACTGCTTTAACTGTGAGCAAACTTTTAGAACAAAATTGCTTAGAAAATTATTTGAAAATTTAAAAGAGTTATTTTTAAACTAACAACATGAAAGTTAAAAATACGACGCAAATTTTAAAACTAACAACATGAAAGTTAAAAATACGACGCAAATTTTAAAACTCGTTCTAAAATTTCATAACATTTATTTTTCATTTTTTTGAACATAGATTTTACGACCTATAACATTTTCCACTAATGTATATATACGCTTATTATCAACTTTGAACTCAAAATAGTAGTAAACAGAAAATCCTTCAATGTTAACAAAATAATGAAAAGTATAAAAATAAGGAGTGCCAGTCAAAAGTAAACACGAAGAAAAATTATCTCATTTTTTTCTTAGAGAATTTAAACTGACTTGTCCTTTGAATTTTGAGAAATAGGTTAAATCTCTGCACTCTCACAATGGCGAAAAACGATCCTTAATTAAGTAAAATGTAGGGCAAATGTAAGATTCGGATAAACAATCCGTTTTAAAGTAGCTTGTATAACAATGATTTTTTTTAACTCTTTCAACTTATTTTTTTTATATTGCAATTCATGTAAACAAAGAAAGGTTTTTTTAAACTAATGTTGTATTCTCTTTAACTCGTTCCAACAATCTATTTCTAAAACTGAATTAATTTTGTACTTTTTTGATGTGTGTGAAAGTTTCTCTTGGAATATTCTCAGATTAATGAAATAATTAATATACGTAATTATACTGAACTCCAGCTTCTGAAAAAGGGTCAGTAGTCTAGTAGATACACAGCTACTTGTGTTGCCCATTACGATAAACCCGGTCAGATATAAGTGTATAAATTTACATTTATGACCAACTCTCCATGCATGAAAACAAAAGCCCACTACATCATTTTCAAAACGCCATCACGCTCTTTTGTAACATAGAATAAAAAAAATACATATTCTGTTCAGTATTTTCTTGAAGGGAATAACACTTTTTGTTATACGAGAGACAAGTTTATGTTAGGCTATTCGCAGATGCATATTCGCAGATGTATTTATTTTCGTATCGCTTTTCTGCTATATCTACGCATTACAATAGTTCTTAAATAGATACATACACACAAGGAAATACATCTGCAATTCTTACAGCTTAGTTGGTTAAAAAAAAGACGTTCGCAAATGTTTTCTTGATACACTAAGTGTAAGTAGTAGGTCCTCAAAACAAAAAAGAAAAAAAAAATTCTCGTTTAATTAAATTTACTAATGTTTTTAACATGCGTTATAATGAAATTGTTATGAATTTAAAAGTGTCGCATTAAAAATTTTAGCTGTGGTTTTCCAAAATAATATTTAACGGCGTGCTTTTCTGAAAAGAAAAGTTTTTTTTACGGTCATTTTAAGCATATTTTTTGTTACATTCTGATGTAGTACGTATATAATCTTCACATTGAGAATTAAGATCGTATTTTCACATAACGTTCTATCTATACCTCTCCGAAAAAATTCAATGAAATTTTCAAGATACTCGTATCTAAAACTATTCCCTTAAAAACTTCCGAATCAAACGCATTTGAACTCCAACTTGAGAGCATTAACTTCACCTAATCATTATTCCTCTAACTTCCAACTTTACCTAAGCATTATCTCCCGTTTGTTATTCTTCTTTCAAATTACGATAATTCAATATTTGAGACTCTTCATCTGATAAAGCTAGCACGTGAAGTTCGGAGCGCAAACGATTCTCTCGCACGAATATGCAAATTGTATTTATTTTATTCAGTGTCATCTGCAATTGCTTTAATTTCATTTAATAAAATCCACGCGGAGAAAGCATGGAAACTCTGGCAGATTTTATTTGCATCTTTAACTCACGAACTGAATCACCATCACGCTAAAGCACGTTCTGTTTGAGCAAAATGCTAAAATCTTTAAGAATGACTAAGGACTATCACAGATCCTATCTTCATTTTTCATTGATCAATTATGATACTTTAACTTTCATCTTCAGTATTGTTTAATTTAATGGCAGCATACGAATAAAATCAAACATAATAATAAGAATCAACAAAAGAAATTTGCTCAGATAACTTTTGTTCAGATAATAATTCTATTTCAATTTCAGATGTAAAAGTACACTAACTGATTTTTTAAAAAAAATTTAGGACTATTTTTGCTTAGAAAGAATTTGTTGTTTAAACTCTATGTATATAATTATAAAACACTTATGTTTCTCACTATTTTATTATGATTATTAAATTTTTTAATAAAGAGTATCCTATTGATATTCTATAGATAAACGGGTGGTAAAAATAGAATATCAGTTAATTTGGTCAATTAGCCAATTTTCGAAAAGTTGTCAATTAGTTAAAAACAATAATTTATAATAATAATAAAAACCGTTACAAAGGCATTAAAATGATGAAACAAGGAGTCAGAAAATAAATAGAAATTATCAACATCATCCCACCCCACCACGTAAAAAAAAGAAGCATGGAGTTGACATCCTTGAAGTCTCAGAAAGATTTATGCTACCTATATATATAATATACAAAATTTCCTCTATGTAATAGATAAATTTGCCTAGTGTAGAAAGTACAGTATACGGACACGTTATTTTTCTAAAAATCAAAAAAAGTCAATTTTACTGATTTCCTGAAGATAATCACAGAAAAAATATATCATTTCATTTAACAAATCATCTATACGTTATATTCCAAAAAGTAATCAAACGGTCGAATCTCTAACTTATAAGACAAAAGCAACTGATTTTATCGAAGTAAAAGAGTAGAAGAGAAATGATGCGTTATAAAATTAAGAAATAAAAATTATAAAAATCGACTTCCTGTAAAATAACAAAAAATACAGTCCTTCAGCAATATAGTAAAATTTACGCTACCTATATATATACAAATCACAATTTTTTTCTATCTTATAGCTCAATTTTGCTAATCTCAAATGTTTAAGATATGGATATTATTTTTCTAAAAAAAAAAAAATAGTCATCAAATTTGTTTCTGTATGCAAATACAAATCTCCGTTTATTTAACTTTAGTTTGGGAATTAAATTTTTGCTTATACAGTATTCTGATAAATACCGTCCTTCGATCATGCTTTGAAATCAAAATTTTCCCCATATGAAGCCTTTCTTAATTATTCAGAAAACACTTCCTGACAAAAAATGAAGGTGAAATAAAGGCGGAATCCAGAGAAAAAAAAGTAATGAAACACTTACAAATTGGTTCTCCCACCATAATAAAAGCAGAACAATCGCTGCTTAGTAAACCTTCGCTGCAGTTGTCGATCAAGATTAGCATAAATGTTGAAGTTCTGAAGCCTTAATTTGCATAAGAAAGATAATAAATTCCCACTTACCTCTTAGGTGTAACATGAATACTGGGAAAAAACTTCTCCCTGTATGTTTTCCGAAGGACAATCATGACAATCTCAACCTGCTTAACTATACAATGATTTAGAAGATAAATACTTACCTTTAAAGTGTTTAATATGTTAGTGACGCTGAACTTACCTGTAACATATTAAACAACGTAAATTGTCTTTTTTCCTTTGATTTGATTGCAGGACAATTTCTTCTGCTGTTGATTAATGCAACTCTGTTTTCATTAAACAGAGTAGGTGTGAAATGATATGTGAGTGGGATTCTTTATGCATATTGATTAACAGAATTTGTATTCGTTTCACAAGTACACAGATTTAAAGCTATTTTTCAACCAAAATTATATAAATATATCCAGAAAAGGAAATTCTTGGGTTTATACCTGAGGGCCGAAAACATGACAATTTTTTTTATTTTTATCAGTGTCGTTTGGGTAGCAAAATCTAAACAATAATCGAACGAATTTTCACTAACAGTAAAAATTAGAGAGGACACAATTCACAAAAACTGAATACCGCAGAAAATAAAAAGCGATAGACTTACAATAAATAATCCCATTCATGTAATTACATAAATATAACATGTTTTAGGATTTCATTTGTTTTAATGCCGGTTAACTTTATATTTTGAGGTCTAAGATGTAATATCATTCATCTAAGCGTTTGTATTTTTGAAATACAGGAAAAACCAGAAAGCTTTGAATTTCAATTAACATAAGGACCGTTTTTATGCTAACAGATATTATGCGAATTATGTAAAATAATAACAGTGTTTACAATTATCAATAAAAAAGCACTGTGATAAAGCAGAACTAAAAAAAAAAAAAAAAAAAAAAAAATACGAAATATTTCGAATCTTACAGTTATACTTTACATTATTAGTTAAAATTTGCATAGGAAATAAACATTGAATCCGTATCTAAGATGCATTTAAATTTGATTCAGAATTATTATTTTAAAACTCAATGTTACACTTTAAAAACCAAATCAGACTTGTATTTCAGTCATATAGTAAAACAACAATTCTTATAAAATAAATTATATTCACAATCTCAAGATATTTTTTTTTTTTAAAAAAAGAGTGGTATATATTTTTTTCAGAAAAATTATATAAAAAACAGTAAGAAATAAATGATTAATATTTTAATAAGAACATTACTCTGATTCAAAACCAACTCATCATACTGAGGCAAATAACTACACAAAAGTTGCGTGATATTTTTTTCATTTCATCCTCACTGAAAGAGAGAATTTTCCGTAGCGTTTTTTGGTTGTTATCGATACATTCTATTTCTCTTTTTTTCTGTCTATTTTATGGGAAGAGAAACATTTAGGGTTGAGTCACGTTCCTGAATGGCAGGACCAGGTGATATATTTATCTATACTACCACGAAGCAGAGGGAGACGTGTTAGGCTTTGGATTTTTCTCTACTATTCAGTTTAGTGAGGCGAAAATATCGGAAAATTTCTCAAGGGAGATATTTTTATATTTTTTAAAAAAGTAATAACACATTTAAAGAATTGCTGTTACTTTACGAAAATGTATTTTTTGAAATTATTAGATGTGTATACTCTCCATCATTTATATTACGAAAGTAACATGTTTTCATTAAAATTCGTTTGCACTGTAACAAAATTTATATTCCGAAGATATTTCGTTTGATTTTTCTCTCAAAACGATGGAATACTGACATACTATTAATTAAAATTAAATATATTACAATTATTAATATATAATTAAATATGTTATATTAAGCTAGCTACAAACGCTTGTAAGACATTATAAATAAAAAAATCTCTTAACTATTTTAATGAAAAATAATATATATTTTTATGAAAACTTTAGTTTCGATACCTTGCTATAAAGCTGTGTTTAATAAAAAAACAAATTTTATTTGTTTGCATTTTCCGATGTCTATTCGATTACATATTATAGTACGTTTTCTTTAAAATTAACTTTAGTTGCATTAGTTTGCAATATGAAGCATTAGTTTGTTACATGAACATATTGCATTAGTCATTTCGAAAGAAATCTAAATATTCTGCTAAATATACGAAACGTTTTGTTACAAATCACGATACATACATCTTTTAATTTTTTTTTCTTCTTATACTCTGTTCTAAAAATTTACAATTATTATAAAATGACACCAAAATAATATATTTTTCAAATAACATTTATATTTCAGCATATAAATTACTTACAAAAATATTTGTTTATATACACTAAAAATACCATATAAACTATTCTTTTTTACTTTTAAAACATTTCAGCAGAAAGGCTAAGTTATATTTAAATCATGTATTTTACATAATAATTATCATTATTATAGTTTATTGTATTGTATATTTCTTGAAAAAATATTTTTTTTTATCCTATAGCTACTTCAGTAATTGACAATTCGTGATATTCTATAAAAAAATTGTTAAACATATTCTAGTGTACTGAGATTTCAGTTGAGAAGCAAACTTATTCAAAAAATACTAAATGTCATTTGCAATTATTACAAATCTTAATAAACAATCTCTGGATTATGTTCATAATTTTTTTTTTAAAACTATAACAAAAAATACATTAGGAATTGCACGAGATAAAGTTGCATAATTATCGCTCTTTTGTTCTCTTCAATAATTTATTATCCATGAAAAATATATTTGAACAAGTTTAAGTGTAAATCTTGGAAGGTTTTATCTACAAATAGAAATTATGTTTTAAAAAAGCTATGAAAAATAATAAAATTTTTATTTTTGTATTTTTTTCTGTTTAATCTTACAAATAAAATCTAATAATGTCAATTAAAAATCAATGCAATTGAATCAATACAAATATAAATAAGCCTGTAATGAAATATCGTAAATAACAATAACATTATGATTTCAGCACTAAAATAGTAAAAAAACATTTATTTTCCTCTCGATTACACCCGAAATTAGTATATATTGCAAAGAAAAAAGAATAATCAGCAGCAAACATTTTATAATAATACATTTCCTAGAAAAGACATTATGTATAAAAAGAAACACCATGTTGTGTAATAAGATATTTATTTTACGAGCACTTAAACATGGTGAGGTCACACTTGAAAATTGTTAAGCGGTCTCTCTTATGTAACACAACATAAAAATAAGGAAAATCATCAAAACATCGTAAAAGGGAAGGGGAAAAAAAGACTCCCATAGAGAGACATTCAACTCCCCTAACAGCAAGAGAGCACCACAATGCGAAACCCTTGAAGGGAACTTCCATTGGCTAATTGGGAAAGTCCAGGGGAGTGGATAAGGTCCTACCAGGATTTGATGGCCAGTAAACAGCCGTTTGCGATTTCTCCCCACTGAGAGTTATTCTAAAAGTGATGCATGATGGATTGCTTTGAGAGAGCTCATAAAATTATTTTATTACTACTTCTAGACTCCATAAAACAAGTAAGGAGCTATCAAAACCTGATTTGAGCTCTTGTTTATTTTCATTTTATAAGTATCGCTACTGCACATGGTTTCGCTGTGAAAAATGGCTTAAGAAGTGCTACACAAATGTTACGTTTGCGTTTATATTTTATTTTTCTTCCCATTGTTAGGATGTAGGAGATAGAAAGATGGTTCTCGCGTATGATTTATGTTGAAAAAGAATGTTAAATTATTTACAACTTCTGATTTCTGACACAAACATTGCGTTTTTGTCTTATATATCGTAAAAACAAGAAATTCTCTTTTATTTGACTAATCTGTAACTAAACAGTTATGTCATTTTATGTTGCTTCAATTTCAGACCAAGCGTTAATTTAAGTTGTGACATTCTAATTGAAAATTTTAACACTTTATTCAAATTAACCTTAATTTAAGTTTTTATTTTAAGTATATTTATTACGAATAATTTGATTTATGAGAAAATGACAAATGACTTCATTTATAAATTTTTTAAAACTATCTTAACAGCCACAAGCATATTTATATAAAGCTGCATGCTGTTCTCAATTTCGATTCTACATATACTTCATATGTAAAATTTCTTATTTTATTTTTGCGCTAACAGAGTAAATTCGAAAAGATAACGTGGATTATTTGATTTTTTTTCTAAGGAATGTTTAGATTCCATTGCTTTTCGTTTCCTTTTGCGATTGTCCCACCGATACTTCAGAAATCTTTCCATTGCTGTCATATTTTTGGGGTAACTTTTGAGATTGGAGGTTTAAGAGAGTAAAAGGGAGAACAACGAAAGACAACTTACACCAACCTGCTATGGCCATCCACGGGTAGAAAGCATTGGCAGGTGCTTGAGCCATAGGAGGTGTGCTTTGACAGCAGGTCGACCATGCATCCGTGACTCGTGGGGCCGCAGAATTGTCGGTAGGGAAGGGCCGCATGGAGTCTCCGCTCATACTCGTCGGTCTCAGGCCTGTCACTGAGCTCGAGGGCCAAGAAGTCATCTCCTTGACCGCCTGATTAAAGCCATTCTGATCTTTTGCCAGGCATTCCGGCTTGAAGATAGTCGAGCCACCTTCGCTCACCGAGTTCGAGTAGAGTTTGCAGGCCGCGGCAGCCGCTGCAGTGGCGGCTGCTGCCGTGGACGCCACCGACGAATTGCCGTTGTTGGTGGCGTCCACTGCCGCGTAGGACGCCGCTGAATTCTCATGTGCCGGGTTTGACCGAGCCGAGCTGGGTTGCGGTGGGTAAGGTGGTACGAGGAGTCCCTGCGGAAAACGGTACGATTGTTCGGCGGCCGACTGTCCGTTGTAGAAGCCGCTCTGCTCAAAGTATGAGTTCATCATGCAAGGAGATGATGATGCAACGACACCTCACAGTGCTCCTCACTCTTCAACATCAGAGTTGGAATTTGGGTATGTTTTTTACTCTGCGAGAACGGTGTGTTGGATTCATTTTGGGGGCCTTCGGCTGCCATGGATACACATTCGCAAAGGGTGGTTCTGGGGAGGCTGTCGCCAGCCAATCAGAGAGCGAGGAGCGGCTCCGAAGCTCTACTCGCTGTATCCTGCCGCCGAAAAGGCACGCGGCGCTTCTTTCTAACAACAGGAGATAAGATTCCGACGTCTCCTCATCAGCACACACCTCTGCCTCTCTGCATCCACTCCTCTTCCTCATCATCCCGATTCATCCCTTAGCTATTAACGACGGAAAGAAGATTTCAATTCATTCAAGTCCCGGCTATCTTTAACAAAACATGATGGCAGAAAGATTTCAAATAGGAACACAGAATTAGAATTTTTTTTAAAAAGAAATTTTTTCAACACATTACTAACCCGTAGGAGTAATTAATACATATACAGGTATAAAAAGAGTAAGTTCTCCAAAATAAAATATTATCCTCATTAAAATTTTTGTTTTCATAAAATGAAATGTTTTGAAGAGTATTTTATTAAAACAAAAAATCTTTGATATAACTATCGAATATCACATTATAACATTAAATGATGTAAATAAGTTAATAACAATAATTAATAAGCATCAAAAAGGGGGGGCAGTTACAGTTTAGATCTACAAGTGTATTATATTATTCGAAATCAATGATAACATTTTGAAAACACTGACGATAATAAATGATGATATAAAATAATCGTTACTCTAAGTACACTTATTTAATTGTACTTAACAATTATTTTTATATAATATTACAAGATAATTAGAATTGAAAATATTAATATAATGTAAATGTTATTATTATTATTATTTATATATAATATAAAGCACATAATAAATAATATTTTGAGAGTGATTCAAAGAGTTTATCCGATTCTGCAGATATCTGAGGTGTTAATTTTGAATTGATGAACTAACGTTATCTTTTTTTAATAATGTATCACAATTAATATGACTTTTTTTATCAGAATCTTTACAATAAAAATTAATATTAATTTCTGTCTTCAATATCAAATATATACGATGCAAATCCATTAATAAAAGATAAATTAACCAGAGTATATTTCAAGTCCTTTTGTTATACTCTGTTGCTATAAAAAATACATATTAAATTCTGTTGCTACATAAAATATATCCGTTAAAAAAGTTAAACTCGGATGATCGAAAACAATTTCATAGTCATAGTGATAATAGTCAATATAACTTTTAGTCAGTCACTTAATTTTACCACTTTCCACTCCAATAAATATATCTCAAACCTTATAAAACATCAAAAACATTTCAAATAAATTCATTCGAAATATCGAGAATTTAAAATAAACGGATAATAACATACTATAGAAATTGTACATTTTTTAAAGAAAATAACTATTTATTTTTGTTTCATAATTGGAGAACGATTACTAAATTTTTATGAAGTATAAAATTTCCCATTTTTTTCTTGGTCTTCCTCCAGTGTATCAAGTATAAACTCCTACACTTATAATTCATTATTTACTCCATTTACCTCCTCATTTTATGTATCGTTTCATCTAATTAATGATTTATCTCGAGTATTTTATATATGAAGTTACGCAACAAATTCAATTTCTTACTATCTCAGCTTAAACTTGAGAAAATGATTTGCTTTTTATGGCAGCATAAGATTCATTATATATATATATAGAGGCAGAGAGATATATATATATATATATATATATATATATATATATATATATATATATATATATATTTCAGTATTTATAATGAGATCAATATTTATTTATACTGGTTTTGAATTTGATTATTAATAAAAAGACGGTGGAAAGAGATGAGCAAAATAATTTATGATGAAGGCGTCAAATAAAGTTTAAGAATCGGCAATAAAATGGTGAAAATTTTGCAATGCTTTTCTTACAATATTTATTTACATAATTAACTTATTAGTCCTGCGAAGATATGTAATGTTTATCTGAATATGATTAGAAATATGCGATTTAAGCGAACAGGTAAATTATCTATACTAAAATATGTTTTTAAAATATTTATTTTCTGAAATTCCAAAGAACTATTAACAAATGAGAAAAGCGTGTGAATATTGAAAGCAATGGATATATATACGTATTATTTTTAGCATTTGCGTATCATTTACAACACTTAACCCAATTATAGTTATTCAAAACATAATCATTAATAAAGTCTCTCGGTATATATGTTTTTCATCACAAAAAGAAGCACAAAAAATCACACATTTGTGCAAGAAAATTTGCTTGCTATGTTACAGAGCAGTGGTTTCGATCATTTCAATCCACGAAGCCCTTGTTAGTTGGGTTCCTTTAAGCGTATCCCTGACCGAGTATCCCCCCCCCCCCACACACACAAAAACAATCTGTTTCATCCATTATAGATTCTGAAAATATTTCCAAAAAAAGGGGTATGTTGAATTAAATTAAATGATTTTTTTTTTATTGAATAGGGTTTTTTTCCCTTTTATTTATGAAATAAGCAAAATAAATAAATAATGGAATATTTGGGACTACAATGAATCACAAAATTTGCTTCAATACAATTTTTTTTTTGGTAAGTAAATGGAAAAAAAAATGTTCTACAAGCTCAGTGCTATCAAATAGCAACAAATACATTATGGTGCTTTTAGAACATTTACTTTATTATCAATATTACAACTGATAATCTTAATAAAAATCTCTAAATACTTTAAAAATATCTTTTTAATATTCTCTCGTCCTTTTTTTATTTTTAACTGTGTGGTTGTCATAAACATTTTATTTCCGCATACCCTTTCCAGCGGTTGAGAAACTTTGTTATAGAGGGATAGCAAACATTTCTTTAATTACTCAATTTAATAAGTCAAAGAAATAAAAAGGCTCTTTTGCTAATTCATGTCAGTAAATAATAAGATAATTTATTGTCGATAAAGCAAAATGTTGTTAAAAAGTAAGATTTCCAGAATTAATGTTCTATTGGAATAATCTTAATATCAATATATTGGCACTAATTTTGTAAGGTGAAAGTTATTGGCATTTTAAAAGCTGTTATTAAAAAATGCATCATTGGTTAATGCATCATTGGTTCACTAAATAAAATACATTATCTCATAAAGTAGAGGTTTATAATTATTTTGGCTCTATTTGATCCTATGTGAGTAAGGTGAACCCTAACCTTTTATCATGAACCCCTTCCCTAATGCATATGTATAAAATGCATTCATATACAAAATAATACGAAGGAAAACCAATTATTTCTATTATAAAATATAACATAAAATATCGCAATTAAAAATTTAAACTTTCCCCAACGTATTAAATAATACATTTATAGATAATAGTTAATATCCTAATTAACGAGAATACATAGTTCGGTGAGCCACCATAATTTCTTATTAAAATTGTATTTATTAATAATATTATAAATATTATTATTAAACCTAAATAAGAACGTTAAACGACATTTTTGTAGTAATCCATGATAGGGAGAACAGGCACTACAATATATCTCTTAGCGTACCTCCTAAAATTTTTGCATACGCCCTAAAGGGTCTATGGTCCTCTGATTGTTATAAATGGTTATAAAGTCAACTATTTGACACATATTTCTACATAATTGAGATCAATCAGCTCATATTGCCGTAATATTTTCAATAAAATACTGCAAAAATTAATTTCATATATTTATAAAAGAGATATGTAAAAAAAAATCTAATTGGTTATCACAAAAAATAAAGATCACTTGAATTTTTTCTCTTACAAACTGATGCACCATCTAAAATTTTCCATTAATCATTAGTGATCTATAGATCTCTGATTGTTACAGAATATTATAAAGTTAATTCATTGAGACTTACTTTTACAAAATTGTCAGCAGTTAGTGCATACCACAAAAACTGTTTTAGTAAAATTCAAGAAACGTGTATAAAATTTTCAAGTTTCTTTTAAAGGAAAATTGTATTTATTAATAATATTGTAAAGATTATTGATAGAGGCACTCCATGATACTGAGGACAGATGAAAAAAACTAATACTACTATAATTAATTTTGTATAATATGAGAGAGACACATAGAAAATCTAATTAGTTGTAACAGAAAATAAAAATAACTTGAATTTTTTTCCCTTACAAGCTCAACATCTTTTGAAAATCCTTCCATTAACCCTAAGGAATCTATGATCTTATAGTTATACAGGGTTATAATGTTAATTCCCAGCCCCCCCCTTTTTTTTTTTACAAAATGAAGAACAATTTTAATTTATATCACCTTAATCTTTCCACTAAAATTGAAGATTTAATATTATTTAAGTAACAAAGGGGGGATAATGGGATCAATAATATAAATATTTTTTGAATGAGGTTTTACGAGTACCAGAGAGTTTTTGTGAGGGAAAACCATTTCAATGAAAATTCCAATACATCAAAAAATTTCAATATAACAAAAATTTTCAATATAACAGAAATCAGAATGACTATACAGAATAATCCAGCATCTCACTAAAATTTCTTTTTTCAGAACTATATTTTAACGACAGCCGAAACAAGATAATTAAAAGCTAGAAATATTGGGTAAAAAGGGAAATATACACATGAGCCATTTTTTTAATCTCAAACTTGTGTTATTATAAAAAGAAACGTGAATTAAGTTATATAAGAAGTTTTAATGATTATAATGTTATACTTTATAGTTTCATAATAGTAATTTTTGAAACTTAATGAAATGATTATATTGAATATTACATAAGAGATGCATCAAAGACTTTTTGGAATGGTTTTTTAAACAATCTTATTTTTATCTAATAAACTGAGATTTAAAAAAAAAAGAGTTATTTTCTTGTTCAGTAACTTTTGTGGTCTGATAATTCTTACTTCTAAATGATAATTTTTGTAACAAGAGCAATGTATATTCTCCTCCCGCTCCAGAATTTTCATTTACTACCTCCTTCCAATAAACTTTTCTCATTCATTGTGTGTAAACAATTTTTTCTCTCAAATATGTCACATTCATCTACAAAATAACCTTTGAAAGCCTCATTTACGAGGAAGAGACTAAAACACACCCGTTAATTTACATTACATTGAATTTACTTATTTAATTATCTTCATTATTACGTTATAAAAATAGTAGTAAAGTGTGTTTAAAAACGCCACGTGGTGTGTATGACACTTTATTTCAAATTCAGTTAATTTAGGATCTAAGGGAACATTAAAGAGAGAGCGAGAGGGAAAAAAAAAAGAAAAACATGCGTAATGTGAGATGGCGCTATCAGATTTAAAACAATTGGCTCTCCCCACAATCGTCTCCGACCTAACCGCAGCACATCCCGTAGTGTATACATCCGCCAAGTTTGCTGCTAGTAAATGTAGTTCACTGTTAAATCTCTCTTTAAAGAGGAGAAAGGAGACAGAGAATTTCTCTACTGCTTCTAGGATACTTCAGACAAGTTAAATAAACAGAACACCCACTTTCAAAACGGTTATTCTGCGAGAGGGCATCTCAAGTGAGATGGAGCAGAGAGAGCAAGACACAATAAGGGAGCAGTCACATATTTAATACAACATTCACACTGATCCAATTCCACCAGAGGGACGAACAAGAACCGGGAAATTCAACTAAGATATCTTATGCAACACTAACGATTAAACTAACGTACAAAACGCTTCAGTATATGTGTTCATGACTTAGTACAAGTATTTAATTATTCCTAAAAAAATTGATTTCAGAAGAAACTGTTCGATTAAAAACTACAACATATAACTCATTACTTCCATTATAATGCATCGACATAAAATTTCTCCGATTTAATACAAAAATATATAACTTACAAGGTACTCTTTCAATTTTATAATAATGAAAATTTTAAAAATTTAAATTCGTATTTCGCATATGAAACAGTACTTTTATATATTTTTTAAAAAAACTAACAACTCTTTTTCCATCATTATACTAAAATGTCCAACTTTCTATATTCTACTGGTTATAAATAAGATACTAAATAATTTTATGGGATTATTTAAAATTGAATAAATCCTTTCATTGAAAAGATAGTAAAAACTACGCTTAGTACTCTCTACAAATTCTGACAATGATCTATATCTCTTTTCCGTCATAAGCTAGTTGATATACGTTTCTTCCACAGAAGTCAATATGACATATTTGAGATATTTCCAACAAATTAGTTATTAATTAATACACAAGTATAGTGGTATCAGTGAAAGACCTTCGAACAGCTGCTTGAGATATCACATGTTCACAGTGTATCATATATTCAGGAACAATAAGGGTCCAAAATGAAACAAAAATTACTCACACCAAAGCATCAATACTATACCAGCATCATAAAATTGGCAATCAATCAAAAACTTTTTGAGTAACTTAAAGCCAGAGGCGTCATACGGAGGTGAGGGAAAGGTTATTTTCATAACATAATGTATCAGAAACAGAAAAAAAGTTTCGCAGAAATATATTAGCATATCTTTTGTATATGTGTGTGTGGGATTTCACAAATACATTTACACAATACAATTTTATAGAATCTATTTTCTTTAGACATCAGCACATACCAGTGACGACGCGGAAAATGTGGAGTATTTCAGAAGGGCATTCAGAAAGCCTGGACAATTCCCTCCTACAAGAAACTTTTAAGAGTGAATTTGACATTACTTTTGAGCTTTTATGAGTGAGAAACTTATAAATTTCCACTACAGCAAAGAAAGATGAAAATTGAAACTAACTACAGTGTCCAATTGTATTCAATTTTACAACATTCAAAATATTGTATAGTTTTTTTCTGAACAAGAAATTTTAATTGTTATAAAAACTTACGATTTTCAAACACTATTATTGCAGGGTATATTATTATTACTAAAATTCCCCAAACTTGGGGGGTAAAGTAAGAAAGGAGGACACTCTTTGGCACAGCATTGAGTGACACCTATACAGGCGTCATTGTCGTGAGCTAGATTTATTTTGTTCTGATAAAATTTACACAATATAGGGTTTTCAATTCACAGGGAAGAAATAAACTAAATTAATTTACAATGATAGTTTATAAGTTTACGATTATTTTTTGCTGTAAAATACGTACTCCCCCCCCCGTCACATTGTTTATCCTTTTAATTTATTTCAAATTACTTCTGAAAACTGTAGAATATTCAAAAGGAAGTAAAGGAAAAAACAAATCTTTGTGAGAATTAAATGCCTTATGGTACAGTCACACAAATAATGCAAGCAAAGCAAATACATCGACTTAAATAAACACTAAAAATATACTAAATGTTTGATTATTAAAATCATGACATTAAAGGTTTATTAAAACATCTACTTTTCCTCTTCAAAACATATTTTAACCTGAATAAATTCAACTTTCAATTAATTGCAGACTTTCAAGAGTGGATGCGTGATCGAAAAATTGTCCCTTTTCAATACATATACCATCCCTTATGTGACCACCCCTCATTTTTTGAATGATCCTTGAACAATAAAGGCCGATCCCCACGTCAACCATTTTTACGGTAAGCAGTCTCGAAACCGTCGCCATATCAATTTGAAAACCCTTCCATTGCTGTCAGCAAAACAGTCTCGTGTCACATAGTCACTCAGTAGCTTCATATCAATAAGCATTTAGCTTCCATAACGCTCTATTTCGTCAATTAAAGGAAGCTTAAAACAGCGGGATATAGATTGTAAAAAAGAGGCATTTGTAGTCTTATATATAAAACGTAATGAGCAAGCCAGTGGGTTTCTGAAACGCTGGCTTTTAAATGTGGCGTTACACACGCTTATGTTGTGTTTATTTTTACCTGTTTCACGTAGTGCATTTTATGTAAGTATAATGCATGCAGTAAATCAGAAAGAAGATGACAGAGAGCTCTTTGCTGCGATGTGGAATGTATTTTTTCCCGCCGTCTTTTTTCCCCCTCTCGTCTCAGGAGTTCGGAGGTTTGGAACCAATGCATAATTTGGCGCTTTTCACCTTTGCTTTGTTTTTACTTTCTTTACATTAGCGAGAGTGGTGGTGGTTACGATTTTTATAATGACAAGTTTCATTCACGTTACTCAAAATGAGAAATAGGTTCGGGGTAAATTTTTATACTATTTTTTGTAAATATTTGTATTACTAGAGTAAATATTTATTCTACTCGAGGAAAAATATATGAACTGTTATTACTCGGAAAGAAATCATACAGTGAGGGGGGAATTTTCAACAACACAATGAATTTTCTGTAATTGTTTATTAACGTCACAATGAGCAGCAACATGAGAGCTATTGGCGACAGAGCTCGTAATTTTGAACCTCGGTTAAGAGACACGGACGACATCAGAGATAGCACCTCCCTCTCCAAGCTTCCACACCACGCCAAGTGGAGGATTTTACACCTCGACCAGATTTAATGTGCATCAGTCTCGCTACACGACGGGTCACTAGAGGCATCAGGGAGACACACACACACACACAAAATTATTTATTCTTCACTGCTAGTCACATATGAAAACAAATGTATATCGTTAGTAATGAAATTTATAATAATTATAAATTAAAATTAATGTTAAAATACTTTAAAATATCGATGGGAAAAAAGAAGAAGAAGAATTAAGTAAAAGTAAATACTGAATTATAAGATTCTTTTTTTTTAAATTTTTTTTATTCGTGAATTATTATATACACAGGATCATCGAAAGAGAATACAAGGGACACATAGTTCCATAGCTCAAAATAATAAACACATTTTCGAATAATTTTTTGTTACAATATTTAGAATGTTACACGTTCGCGACTTGTGATGTGTCGGATTATCGTGTGTCAAAATATAATACAATAAAGTGTCAATAAATAAACGATTAAACATGCTATATGTACAAAATTCAAACGATTGAGACATGTATTTAATATGTTTACGCACATTCTGAACCTGTATAGATGACATAAATATCCGGTATAGTGTTTCGTCATTCTGGCAATTAAATTTGAACAATGAACATGAATTTAACTGAATATTTTTATATTCATAGTAACACAGCACAAAATGAAAATTAATACAATATATTGAAGCTAAAACGAATTTTGACGATCTATACATGAGTACGCTTATTAATTTTATTAGCATTTGAAGAATACTAGTTGGGTTTTGAGAACATTTATTGTGCAGTACACTGTATGTAAACAGCTATATTATTGTTGAAATGTAATATGAACCTGTATTAAAACAAGAAATACAGCACTGAGATTAATACTGCCAGTTACGATAAACACAGGGTGACAATGCGAGTAGCGCTGTGTCGCGACCTGGAAGTCAAGGTCAACAAATTCTCGAATCCTCCCAATAAAATCCTATATCTTGATTGGTACCGGATTATTGAATGTGCCGAACCACCAAAGCGAGTATACTAAGTTTTATATGCATTTCAATACATTTTGTGATATGTGCACTATTAGTTGTCCTTTTAAGATTTTATTATGCAAAAAGATTACGAAAGCCCAGTATTCTTTCAGGATGATCCACTATTTTGAACTATGACTTTTTAAAGAATTGTAGAATTGATTGAAAAAAATCCTAAAATTGTACAGAAAGAAGAGATATATTCTGTTAAAGCCCAAAAGTTTCTTGCATATTAAAATCTTTCTTACAGTTTCAGAAAATTCAAGGAAGCGTATTTAAATATGAAGTAATTTGGGTATCCCTCATTTTCATATCATCAGTAATTTGTCAAAGGCGAAAAATGAGGGAAAAAATAACTGTAAAATATTAAATACTATAAATATAAAATATTATTAAAACAGTCATCCCTCGGCAACTAAAAAAAGTTTGAAACTAAATATACAATCATTACTTAATGTCAAATCTTTAATATATATAAGTGAATACACTAAAACTAAACGTAAAGTTTTATACAAATGAACGAAGAAAATAAACCTCGACTCCTCTTCAACAGAAGTCAATAAAATGAAATAAAATTTTAAAACTATTTCGAGATTAGAATTACAGTTTCATCTTCAAATAGTATAGAAATAAATAATTATCACGACTAACAAAAGGTAAAGTTAAAAAGAAAATATCCTTTTTTTTCTCTAACCTACTTCCCATAGATAATATGATTTAAATATAAAAGTAAATCATCATAGATTTCCATCCTCTTCACAGGAATACTGTTAGCATCAGCTGCTAATCAAAAAAATTGTTCGGTTTCAAAAGGCTTTCCAGGTTCAAATTTTAACCGGAAAGATATTGTATTTTCTTACTACTGAATTTATAACTAAAAGCTGCTTCTTACGCAAAGGAGATGATCACATGGACAAGATATAAGACAAATGAAAAAAATATATATACTTTTTGCAATACAATAAAAACAAATGTAAAAGTATTATGATAAATTAAAAAAAATCTGACTAGTTATTTTTTAAAATTTTATTTTCATTTAAACAAAACTATGTTTCAGAAACTGAAAAGCCGTGGTTGGCAGTTTCTAAAAAATAAATATATAACAATAAAAAAATGTCTTTAGAACTCTAATTTAGATTCAGAATCACATATTTTAAGCTATGCACGAGATAAATTCGACAAAATTTTAATTTTGAAGATGGGAAAAAAGACCGAAACAAACCAATGAAAAAATAATTATATTAATACAAAAAATATATCAAGACTAGAGCATCCTACGAGACTTTTAACTTTCAATCCAAGAACACATAAAAAATGCAATTAAAAATCATATTCATGTAACGGATTTCGAATGATTTTCTAATAAAAACATGCTAGGGGAAAAAACAGCAATGAACATGAATGAGAAAGCTTTTTTTTCTCTCATTATCCGCAGGGCTATTTTAAAAGTTAAGACGGGGGAAAAGCGGTCCTTTGAAAGGTTATAAATCCATCAAAACCTGACCTATTGGAAGTCTAACACAAGATAGTATTATAATTTTGTGCTTTTTTTCTTCTCTTTGACTTTTTTCCCTCCTCATTCCCGGAATGTTTTCTTTTTGATATGAGAAGACATGACAAAACCGAAGGCCGAAATATCAGATGTTGCAGAATGACAGCCAGTACGTTTTTCCACTAATTACACTCGAGTTGACATTAGCCACAACTCCATTCAAATGGCTCTTTCCTTTATTGGTTCGTATTATTTTTGAAAGATAAGAAATTGGTTTGATCTTGAAGGTTCATAAACAGTAAATTTTCTCACTCAGTGTTTTTCCCGTTATATATATTTATTTTTTCTAACTAAAAATTTGTTTATAAATTCATTAAACTTCTAACAGTTCCGACAGTCCGTTTTTCTATGGAAAATAACATTTTATTTCCTTTCCACGAAACCTCTAGCGAAGTCTTTCAATAAGCCTAATTGGTAAAAGTTTATGTTTATATACAGTTTTCTCCAATCTAAGAAAACTGGTATGATAAATATGTTTAACTGAGGGAAAAATCATCTTGAATTGATAACTTGATAATTTTTGACCCTTTTCTCACGATAAGTTATAAACTGATTTATAGAATTAAAAAAGGAATTAAAATTAATTTGCCATGACCTATAGAAACAATAATTTTTTCAAAGAATATTTTAGAATATTAGACTTTCATCTACGGCATCTAGTTATAGAATCCAGCTCTTAATACACAGCAAGCCAGATTTTAATGAAAGTAATTTAATCAACAACAGTTTAAAACATAATTTTTTGTATCAAGCAAACTAAGAATTCAGAAGTTAGAAACTGGAAGTCATCAATCGTCATCCAAATTCAGTTCATTTTTTTGACGGAAATTGATGATTTACATTTTTAGTCTTTGTCGGTACCATAATCATTTGGGTTATGTTGACAGATCTATGTGTATAAAACAAGTGAAAGGTCCGAAATGCCTAGATTTTCATAATATTTATTATTATTCATATCATTCATTTGATAACATCGTTTTCGGAAAAACTATTTTATATTATCTATTATTTGTAAAAACTATTTACAAATGTTCTCAGCTTATTGAAAATTACCAATTTTTTAGATTTTTTTATTTTATTTATTTTTAACTTATTTAAAACGTAAAGCAAAATTAATATTTAAACAAAAATATAATATGCTAAAAGATCTTTTGATTTTTTTTTCTTTCGCCTCTAAGCTGTCTAAAAATTCATGTTAAAGAATATAAAAAAAATAATAATGAAGGTAGATATGGAGATAAACGGTTGCAGTTCAAATACACCTCGATTTTCTCATTCATTTACAAAGAAGGGTATTAGATTTGGAGCCCATATGCATACTAAGCTAAATTTATTTAAAAATAAGGAAGCAATATGTAATTTTTATAATCATGAAGTTATGATAATGCACTTACTTAAAACCATAGTTCTGGAGGCTGCATTGAAAAATCCACACACACACACATTCATTAATTACCATTATAACATTTTAACACATTTTGTTAATCGATTCATCTCTTCGTGATCTAAATTCTTACTTTACTGTTGCTCCTAACTCTGCTACATTCAATTCAAGAAACCATCCTTAACTAAAATAAACATGAATCACGACTAGCGCACAATTTAGAGGCCTATAAAACAGTGTCTCTCGAAGTCATTCATCGCCGTGAGTGTTATGTAATGCATCGGAACACGCTCACTTATCGGTAACTTGATGGCCTCTTAAACCCTTTTGTTGAACTGAGGAAGCTTTTAAACAAGTCGATTCAGCCTACTGTAACTCCTTGTCTTAACAACAGCGATGCACACAGAGCGTATTTATGCGTTGTAAAGATATGTACGAGACATAAAAATAGATTGAAGGGTTGCTGTTCGTTTCAATGAGATTTAGAACCAAGCATTTTATTTATATCATAACAGTAAATATTTCAGGTTTTAGTTAGTAGAAAGACTGTTTATTGGCTCATTTATAAAAACAAAATTAAAACAATTCAAAGAAATAAGAAAGTTAATAAAAAATGTTATTGTGAAAATATTACTTTTAGAATAATTATACAAATGTTAGAATAAAATTTACAAAATTACTTGGAGAGAAAAGATAGTTTTTAATGCTTAAAGAAGTTGCCTATACACAGAATTTGTTACCAAATCTTTGTAAGAGAGTAGAAAAATATATTTGTAAATATAATTTGTTACCAGCACCATTTAGGAAATTATTCTAAATATTTACATATAAAATTCTGTGACACCCTGGCATCACAACTCATGATGTGCTCCAAAAAATTTCGCTTAGTAATCAAGTACTCAAAGGATCATATAATCAAAACAAACTATATTTATTCTTATTTCAGAATAATCAAAAATCAGTATTAATATTATGAATGTGGAGCCTTCACGCGTCCTTTACTGAAGATTATCAGAGAATTCAACTTATTTGAATCGAAACAAAAGTTTGGGGTCCGAGTCAAGAACGAATCCCATTTTAACCACTGCAATCTGGCTATCGAATAATCTCTTGACCTTTGAAATCCTAATTTTGTACTAATTATTTTCTTCTTAACTTCAAACTCTATGCTGCTAATAAATATTTTCAATCTCATTATCACTATACTTCAATACATCATAACTGATTTTTATGAGTTACGATTCATTCACAAGCAGAGGATCTCAAATCAAATAACGTCATATAGAGTACCAAAGGGTTAGTTAAAGGGAAATACGCGTGAGAACCCAGTGACAATTCTTAAAAACAGAACACTTGAGTAGGAAAACGGTTACAATATTTCATTCACTTATGAGAGAAAGATTTTGGTTTTTTATTAACGTCGCACGAGAAGCAACACGAGGGCTATTGGCGACGGACCTCTTAATTTTGAATCTCGGTCAAGTGACGAGGACGACACCTGGGCTGGCACTCCCTCTCCTGACTTCCACACCACGCAAACGGGAGGATTTTGGGCCCCGACAGATTTAACGTGCATCAACTACACGGCTGGTCTTTAGTGGCACCAAGGCTCGAACCTGCGACTCAATGAAAACCGCCGGCCACGAGTCCGAAACCATGACCACCAGGCTACCGAGGCCACATGAGAGCCTAATAGATGTCAATGAAACATTTGAAAGAGAGGAAGAAAACCACGCACATTTATTTCGCTGTAATGGAATGAAACGGCACCAATAATAAATACATACAAACAAGAATAAGTAATATCTTAGAAATTTGAAGATTTATTGTTTGAAATCAATGATGTCGATCATTACCGTCGCACTTATAAGCAGCATGAAGGCTATTCGCGACGGAGTACGTAATTTTGAGCCTCGGTCAAATGACGAGGACGATACCAGCGCTGCACTACACTCTTCTAACTTCCACACAAGCCAACGTGAAGACATTGAGCCTCGACCGATTTAATGTGCATGAACTCAATAACACGACGGATCTTTAGTAGCAGTAGGACAGGAGCCCACGTCTAGATGGAAACAAAGCTGATCATGAACTCGTGATCATGATCACTCTGCTATCGTCGTCGTTAATAACTAATGGGGGGGGGATAAAGTTTTCATAAAATAATACTATCACATTTAAACATAACGGTGGTAAAAAGAATTTAAACACCTATCAGTTCACATACAGATTTTATCAGCGAATAGTGTGCACTTGTGAAGAAATCTTATCACAAGATTATGAATAACACGGGGCCTTATTCCATGAATTTGATACAACCTTGAATTTCTTGTAGCCCGCTCGGAGCTGTGATTAATAGAATGAAAACAGCCTTAAATATTAAAGGGCTGAATAACATGTTGAACCCATAAGACATTTAAAATCGCCGCATCAGAATCTAAGGAAAATTTGGGACGTTTGGGATTAAGTCACTACGTTGAAATTTGTGTTCTTTATATGTATTTAATGGGAAATACTAGATGAAGTTCAGCTCTGGAAGATACCAGTGCCTTTCAAATTTGAATTCTCATCTGAATCACGACAAAACAAAACTTTGCTGTAGAAAGGTGTATGTGAGAGTAGTTATTAATATTAATGTGCTTGCTGTCTACTAGACATTTTGAATTCATGAAAGTAATGCAAAACCTCACGAAATTTTTACTTTTCTTCTCAAATTAAATCTATAATTGCATTTATTATTTACGTGAATGCAATAAAATATAACCTATAGAGAAATAGAGAGAAAGAAATCGAATGTTTCTGTGGAATTTATTTTTCTTCCAATTTAGAAAATATTGTTATGACAATTTTAAAAAATATTTTCAAAAGTAAGAGGAAAAATTGTAATTACACAGAAACTTTTTACTATTTCGAATGCACTTTATTGCATTGAAATAAATACATTTGTCTAGATTTGAGAAGGAAAGTTGAAATTCCATTGAATGAACTCCACGTTCACGAATTCAAAATGTCTAGTACGAGGATATATTCACGTGATGTTAAAAACTCCATCTCGAAACAATTTTTCAGACAAAAAAAGAGACACTTAACATTAATATTACATGCTGACTTCACTACCCTATAAAACGCCTCACATTTTATTATATTACTCATTTCTGTCTGAATGAACTCTTTTTTTTTCTCCCTGGTATAAAATGTGTTACATATTACATCTCGTAACTGTAAAGCTCAATAGGTTTTCTGTCTGAAAATACGTTTCGAGTTTGGTTCTTCCTCTTTAACATTTGACGAAGCAACTTTTAAATGTGTCAGAAGAAAATATTAATACTTTTATTTTTAAAAATAAGTAAAATGGCTTCTGGAATAACTCTGAGGCTATGAATTCTTCATTAACTCACTTTTAATTCATAGCGCTACACGATACGCTACAGAAGCTGGAGTTATGAGTAATTTATTCCCCTAATATATCACGAAAGAGTTTCAATTTCAGCGTAATTAACGGTTCATGGGTGAATAGGAAAAACTGGTGCCCTTTTAGAATTCTGAACACCACAATTAAACACAGCTAGTTGTACACACAGTGAAAAAATATATATCGAAGCAACATAGTGTTCTATGGCCTAGATCATTAATTCTTAACATTGAATTGCGATTTATACCTAATACCTATCATTCGTGGGTATTTTACTAATTATTTGTTCTTAACTATAAACTGCGAGAATGTCCTGTTCATCTCCCCTTGTGACTAATCAAGAACCTTAGTGTATTTATAGAAACGCCCCTTGCAGCTCATAAATATCTTGGTCAACTATAAAATCAGTTCAAGTGTATAATGTGGCTATTTAAAAAATAAAAGCCCGTATTGTTCTGATCAAACGTTAGAAAAATATATCAACCAAAATTTTTGTTTCATTACTTGCTCTGTAAATTGTAATTCTTTTGTACATCAATTTTTACATTCTCGCTTTTTTCCTTTTATCCTATTACATATTCTTAACCGGTTTCTATTCAACTGATTGTGATTATTATTAACTTAGCACTGAGAAGCAACACGAGGACTATTGGTGACGGACCTCGCAATTTTTAACCTCAACCAAATGACGAGGACTACCCGTGAGATGGCACCTATCTCCCTCACCAACCTTCCACACCACGCCAGGGGAATAATTGGGACCTCGACCAAATTTAACGTACATCAGTCCCATTACATGGCGAGTCTTAAATGACTTTAGTGCTCAAGCCAATGGAACGTTGGTCGCGAATCCGAGACCATGACTACTAGGCTACCGCGGCCGTATAAATTGCTCGATAGAAAGAAGGAAACATTGACCAATTTATTGTAATCAAATTTTATGCAATTATGTCTGGAGTTAACTAATGTCTCTCAAGATTTACTCGAGGTCTAATGGTGACGGATCTTGTAAATTTAAATCATTGTTTAGTGACAAGGACGACACCTGCCACATCGGTACCACATTCACCTAATTTCCACACTACATCAAGAGAGGACTTAGATGCTGAATTTTATTTAACGTGCAACAACATTTATTACTCAAGACGACGAGCTTTTGATAGAATCAGACCTCAAATCTACAATATGACCTGAAAATTGCCAGTTTTAAATTAACAACATCATTAAGCTTAACCTCGACCAGTGATTAACGTCACTGGCCTGTATAATTAAGGATGATTTTGTTTTCAGATATTGCTTTACACTGAAAAATAACTGCACAGCTTTACCTTGATTCTGAAATACTGATGATTCCTTGGTTTTTGGAATATTCACACTTTGTTTGACTTGATTTATTAAGTGTTAAAAATGTTGCAGCTTAAGATCAGAAATAACTCTATTTTTTCTCCACGAACATTTTTTTATTACATGACTTGTTACAAAATGAATATATTATTACATAAACGACATCCATCACATGTTTTTAAAATCATTAAAATAACCTTTTTTTTTTTTTTTTTTTTTTTCCCCCTCCAAATTTCTCACATAGGGAACCTTCACAACTAGAAGATTACCTTGAAATAAATCTTACTTTTCTTTTTATATTTTAAGTTAACTGCTGCTTTACGAAGAATTCCATATTTCGAAACAAAGTGAAATAGAAAGATGATATATAACTGCTTATAATTCTAAACACAATCACATCTCTTGAAAGGGGAAAAACAACCAAATATATCATTAATTAAGATTTTATAATAACTCCAGATTAACTAAAATGAAGAAAACTGATTTACGCTAAATTTCATTCGCCATAATTAAGAAACGGAGCATTTTATAATATGCACAGAATGACAATGATTACTAAAGAAAAAATTTTATATATCCTTCAATTCTCCTCACCTTGAAATTACATGGTTAATTAAAAGAGTGCTGACCGTTAATAATTCTATGAATTTTTCCGAATCATTTAACATATACAGTTATTCAGGATTACTTCAGTGCGACGGCAATGTAACCAAATCCGAATATTTTAAATTCACATTTTTTTTTTTTTGCAACATATAATGCAATTTCTTAATTGTTAACCTAATTTACATGACTCTTTCAAATCGTTGCATATCCTTAAATCACGAACATTTGAAGATTAATTTGAAAACATTGCATATTCGAAAGGGTAATTTCATAAAAGTAAGGAAACTATAAACCGGAATTTTTGGATTGGGAATTAAAGCTTTACGCAATCAAAGAGAAGAAATTAAGAAACTACTTACTTAAAATTACAAGTTTATATACATTTCTTAACATCCGTATTAAAGATTATGTTCTTCTACAGACAGATCTACAGATTTCGTTAATAAACAATGAGTGGGATATTTTACCTTAAAGATACTGTTCAAGAAAAAATTAAAAAACATAAGAATGATTTCAAAGACAGAAATAAAAAGGAAATTAGTATTCGTAGCACAATGTGCATGGAAAAACATGGCATTTGTTTAAAGACCGAGGAAAGAAAAACGGAGTCTAAAGGAAGATTATAAACTGTCAGTTTTGTCTAAAATTATATATCTCGTTGACTCAACAATTTTCTTTAGAAATAAATTATATCAGTTTAAAAATTAGCCATTATTCGAACGTATGAGTAGACTAGCACCTAAAAAACTCCTTAGTTACATCAACACTAGGAACCAATAATAATGAAAGTTTGGACAAAATAGAATTCCGAATTTTAATGATTTCATTTATAACGATTCAAATTCAAGGATTGATAACGATCCATTACTCCAAAATGTTAAATTCCTTAAAGAAGATTCGAAATTGAAAAACAACTTCTTAAATTTTTATACCGCATGAAAGACGTTTGCGAAATTCATTTCTCACTGAACTTGTAACGAATTGTCTTCGTTGCAGTTAAGCGCTATGTAATTGTGATTGTTTATTACCGTTGCACTGAGATGCAACAGGAGGGCTGCTGGCGATGGACCTCGTAATTGTAAGCCTCGGTCAACACCCGAGCTGGCACCTTTTTCACCAAACTTCCCCACCACGCCAAAGGCAAGGACCATGACTCGAAGGAAATAACGCTGGCCGCGAGTCGTTGACCAGGAACACTAGTCTATCGTGCCCACGGTAGTAAGAGACATAATGAAACAATAAAATGTATCCAAATATTTTTAACCGGTTTATTCATTTTGAGTTAGTATTATCAAAATAAATTAAATGGTGGAGCGTTTAATATGAATTGCATACTTAATAACTGTAAATAGTATAGTTGAATTAACTGCATGCGATTTCAGTAGCCTTCTAGTGATGGGATCCGTGTCAAAAATCCCCTCTCTGTATATCCACCTCACATTTACTGTAACCAATATATATGCTGTTCCAATGAATCTCTCTATCTGATTCACAACACACATTTATTCTTATATAGATAAGATAATTTACACATATCACGGTTCTTTCTCAAGGCTAGGGTCTCATATGAAAAGTCGTTGTAAAGTAGCTCCTGAGATTAGTTAAAGGGAAATGAGCCCATTATAAACTTATGGGTTTTCATAAGAACTCTCAAACTTTACTATATGTGTGCGTCTTAACTAGAAACTATGACTTTGCAGGTGAAGAAACCTGAATAAAAAACGCGGAAGCAATATTTGCTGAATATTTTTAGGTTCTAAAGTTTTTTTTTAAAAAAAATCCTTGGATATATTCTTTAACATTTCCTCAATCTTTTCATCCACATTGATTGCGGATCGTTTATAGCAACTATATACATTTCGTGTAAATCATTCTTTTATTTCTGAAGGATTCCTTTATCTCTATGAAGAAAACCACGAATCCATTTTAGTAGGACTGCCTACAGTATGGTCTTATTCTCGTATGCATATACTGTATGTATTTTAAAAGCTAGGGTAGATTTGTCTGAATAACTATTAAGCATATTTATCGAAATCTCGCGGAGGAAGAAAAGAACACATCATACTGTACAATCAGTATAGGAATACCATTACACAATATATCAGCTGTATCAAAATTCTTTTTCAATCTCTGATCGTAAAATATGACATTGATAAAATCATTGTTAAAATACAAAATGCACTTCGAGATACCAACTCTCCCTTTCCTTTAAAAAAAATCGGAAGAAAGAGTAAGTAGGAAAGGCTGCACAAAAGAAAAGTTGCGTCAGCAATTTGTTGTATCAAATTTAAAAAAAAAAAAAAAAACTATTTTGTTCTTGTTGTGCTGCTGCTAGTTCTTTATAAGACACTGAAATGTAGTGTGTCCTGACAACAGGTATCAAATACGACAATCGATTATTCCAGATTCTATGAATGAATGAAAAGGGAAAACTTAAAAAGCTGCTACTGAAAATGAAGATGAAATTTTTTTAACCTTACAAATCCAAACTCATGAATTCCAACACGAATCACTAATTATCAATACCGGAGTCAGATTAGCGTTGATTGTAAGTTGCACGATAAGCTATTGGCAACGGACCTCATAATATTTTATTACTATCATACGACGAAGGTTACGTATGTGATGTTCGAGCAACTCACTTTTTGATATGCAATTAGATTAAATCTACCCCCCCCCCCCCTATATCAATTTTGGCAGAATTGAGTCTTTAACTTGTAACCTTTCAGCTGCTAACATGTAACACTACTGCTACAACCCATCAGTGAGATGAATCAATAAAGTGAGACGTAAGTCGATTATTTAGTCAAAAATGGAAATGTATTTCAAAAAACTAATTATTAATCAAGCTTCGTTATTTTTATTGATATTGCATCAGAACTGGTCAATGGTCAATTCTTAATATAACAGTGAGAATGTAAAACATAAGACTAGCCAATGGACTGTTCTAATATAACAGTGAAGTAAAATATAAAGTTATAGCCAATGGACTATTCTAAATCTAACAGTGATGATGTAAAATATAAATTTTTTTGAAAAATGTTTCTAAGATTAAATTATGTAAAATTAAAACTTTATTGACAGTGTATCTTCTTATTTCAGAAACAAGAGTTTCACTGAGCGGTGTATATATAAGAAAAATCTCAAGTTGTTCTTATGACATAATTATCCGACGATTTTATATACCTCCCAATAAGGGACATCAAACCAGATAGTTTGTCCTTTTAACAGAGATGTCCGTTAATTAAACGTAAATGCATATTCTATTCAAGGGACTGATACTAACATAATTGTTCTTAAATAGAGGTGTCTTCTATTCGGAGAAGTCTTTTACTGGAGTTTTTTCTGTTAATCTTGTATCTTTTAACTAATATAATTTCCAGAAGTAATACATTCCAAGCAGATAAGATAAATACAGAAATACCTCTAATAAGGGACTCCTCTATTTAAGGGACAAAATTTCTGGTCTAGTTGGTGTCCCTTATTGGGAAATACTACTTATTCAACATCTAGAGTTAAATTTGTTTCTTACTCAAGGAAAAAAAATTATATTCCTCTCTCTTTTTTAACAGTAACGAACAGTTTTAAAATTTATATTCAAGTCTTAAGATTCTCTAATAAAGACAACTCATTACAATTTACAGTTAAGTAATAACGCGATAACGGAATAAATATTTGAATATTATATAACCCTAAATATATTTACATTCTAAATAAACTTATAACACGTTCGCATAGTAATAAATCTCAATAAACTTTAAGCCTGACGTTTTTAGAAGCAGTTTAAACAATTTTCCCTTTCATCGAAAAGATTGTGAGCCACAGTTTCGTTATCTGTGTACGGCGCCACTGGCCTTCAAAAGTTCAAGCAGTAGCTCTTATCGCCATAATGATGAGAGCCCTTTCGTCACAGCGTTAAATAAGCCAGTAAACCTTTCAGCGAAGCATTGTAAAGGCGCACTAAATTTTAGAAACAGTAGTTGAAATATTTAACTGTAAGATACTATCAGTTTTGAAAGACGATTGCTTTCATATCAAATTTTACTCGTAAAAAAATTCCATTCTGGTAGCATGGAATTGGTGTAAGTGTGATTAATTAAAATAAAATAAATAAAAAAATCTTCATAAAAACTGTTAAACGGATATAAATTCAAATTAGTATAGCGTTCAGAGTTAACATTTATCTTTTTATATCATTTTCTAGATTTGCTTAATTTTAAACTGGTTTCTTTAAACATATTTTCTAACATACATTGGAATTTCATCTTCATATATATACTCGAATCTTAAAAGTTATGTGACGTAATCCTGTTACTCGCCTTGTGACTACGAAATATTTCTATTCGCCTCTTGTGCCATAGCTAAACTAAATATACTTACACTAAAAAGTCAATAAGTCGTACAAGAAGACGCTAGACAGATTTCTCATGCTATATTTATTTCACAACTTACTACTATACCGAGAAATGAACACCGACTCTCCCAAAATAAAGCCTTATTTGCCAGTCTCACTAATACCAAATTAACAGAGTCTTCCCAAACGTCGAAGTTGAGGCTGGTCCGACTTCAAGGCTCCACTATGCCATGGATAACTTGTAGCGATTCTCGATCTCGTCTACGACTATAGGACAACTGCTCCACGCTAGAATCACTTGACCTCTATTGTGAGTCTCTCGCTTAGCTGATATACTTCCTATCTACCTCACTTCACTTTATTTCCACCTGCCTCTAATTTAAATACTCCCGTTTCATTTTTGGTTGGGAAAAAGTTGTTTTTATAGCAATCAATCTTAATTAAAAGTCCCCAAGGTTAGTGAAGAGAAAACTGCGAATAGCCCAACGTCACGGTCTTGTCTGTCGGATCACAAATCTAAATATTAATTTGTCAAGCACAGATAAAGTAATTAAAATACTCAATAATGATTCAAAATAAAGAGCTTTCAATCAGTTTTAAGTCTCTTGCCGCGAATACTAACAGTTTCTAAATCATAGTAAAAAATACGCTTACCGGAACTCGATGCGAGTAAATCCTCCAAATGGTCAATCAATCAGCCAGAGTTGGATCCTAGTCTCAACCAATCATGTAGACACGTAAGATAATCCACACACTTCATATTAACTCTCTAACTATTACCGTAGTCTTATTTCTCTCAATTCTGTTCTCTGTTGCTTTATACGATTTGATTAATCTATTGACTCTGTTTCTAAAGTTAATTTAATCTGCATAGCCACGTTTCATTTGATTGGAAAGAAGTTGGAAACTGAAACACCAAATGTTAAATAAGGGAAGTTTCGCGAATAGTTATCTTAGATAAATCTCATCCTATTTGTAAGATGAGATTATGGAGAACTTGAATCATAAAAATTCTGATTTTACAAATCACATTTCCTGATGATGAATATACGTCAGCTGTTTTAACAACCAGGGTGCGTAAAAAGAAAACGGTGAAGTAGGTCCCTCAGTTAAAAAAAAAAAATTATTTAAAATGTTTAAAAAAAACCCAGATAAATAAAACTATTTAGAGGTTTTTTACTCCAGTATTGTCAGTTGCAATATTGACCTTCCTATCAATAAAATCTGCAATGAAAGAGAGTTTGCAACCGCTAGAAGGATCAACTTTTCCTCCTCTCGCCCTTCATATACTTACTTAAAGATAAATATAGAATTAAATTTAACTGACTCTGGATTTGAATTTTGTACAATATTTCTCTTGTCGAATAGACATATGATTGGCTGTATCAATATGATATCAAAGATCTTAAACTAATAAGTTATTGCTATAATTCTAAATCGAAAAACTGCTTATTGAATCATGACTTTGGATTTTCTTAAAGTATGGTAACAATGGATCGACAAACTTAATGATATAATAGTTAAAGATGCAGAACAGCATTTTTTTCAGTCACCTTACTTTTATATTTTTGTTGCCTAGTACTCAAATTTTTTTTTAAGAAATGCAAAAAATTGATGATTAATATTATTATTTTTCTACATTTTTAAGAAATTCGATCGTACTGATAGATTTTGTACAAAGAGTTTTAAAATTATGATGACAGAAATATATATGTTAAAAGTTCTTTGTGATCTAAAATGGGCAAGGAAAATACACCATTGCAGCACAAAATTTTAAAATTTTGAATACTTATAACATTAAAATGTTTAAGTTTGTTATTATTATTATTCTTAGGGTATTTCTAAACTTTTTCAATCTTATCATTTATTACAATTCAGCGATTCATCCTAACAGAGATTTTTAAGTTGTTACTACAGTAATTAATTTCTAGTGTTCCTGAAACAAACTATAAGATTTTAACCACTTAGATTTTTACATACAGTTTAGACCAGGGGTAGGCAAAGTGGTCAATATCGACCTAAGGAGGTCAATATAGTATAATTAGAAGTCGAACCGATCTAGGGGGGTCAATGAATGAATACCAATGCTATTCAATCGCATATTTATTGACAGCAACCCTGTACAATTTTCGTTTGGAATGCCATTTGTAATTATAATATAGTAAGTAAGGTTTTTATAATAGATTACAGCTTATTTAACTTCTAATTCCTACATATTTTTTAAATAATTATTTATCTTTCTTTACCGTTTAAAGTATGCGTGTTTCGTGACGGGTTCTCTTTCTCAGACTTGTGAGAAATTATTCTAGCTCCGTTTTGTTACAAGATGGCAAATAATTAGAGCACAACAGCTTAAATCACGACTACTTGATAAGCTTTGCGAGGAAAATGAACTAGCAAACCACAATTATTATTACACACCGAAATACAATAGTTGTGAAGATGTGCATGCTTACAAAAACTTGTTGAATTGTTTAAACAGTTACAGAATTTCTTATTGAAATTAATCCAGCTTTAAGTGATGAATTGTAAGAAAATAAAAACAATATTTCTTACATGGCCGATGTATTTGCAAAGTTCAATGATATTCAAACACGCCACCAAGGAAAAGATATTACATTAATTTAAGCACGAACAATTAGTTTAAGCTTTCAAGTTAAATTAAACTAGTTTAAGTCTTTATATCGTTACGTAAGGATTTTCAATACTTTTGAAATTTACGACAATTGGATATAACCGACGGAGAATTGGAAATATATTCAAATCATCTTCAAAAATTAAGCGATAAATTTAAACTACGCTATGGAGATATTTAAAATATAGATATCCCAGAATGGACTATCACGCCACTTTCTGCTCAAGTTGAAAATAACGACAGTCATTTTCAAGATGAAGTCATTGAATCATTAGTTGACCTTGAAGCAAAGATGATTTTCAATAATTTAACTGTGAGTAAATTTTGAACGAATATAAATATTACGTAAAAATGTCCAAAACTTGTAATATGGCATATCCCTTTTTAATTGCATTCCCTAGCTCATGTATGGTTGAATCTGGCTTCCGTCATGTTAATTCTATATTAATAAAGAAGAGAAATAAATCGAATTTAGAACTCCGAGGCGAAGTAAGACTGAAATTAACAAATTTAGAACCAAATATTGCTAATCTAACCGAGAGTCATCAAACACAGCTTTCTCAATGATATATGTAAAAATTTGGTTTTGTCAAAATCAAAAAAGAAAAAAAAAAAAAAAAAAAAACTTAACTGTTTCTGAAATGGTTTAATTTATTTAAGAAATATGCAAGTTTTTTCTTTTTGTTTTAATCATTTTTTATAGAAGGGGTTGATAAGAGAATTTTAAAATTTTGGGGGGTAGGTGATCAAAAAAGTTTGGCAGCCCCTAGTTTACACATATTAAGTTAGAAGGACAATATTTATCGTTCGAAAGGAAAAAAAAAAGAACAATTCATGAGTTTTTTTAAAAAAGTATTCAGCATTGCATAATTCACATGATGACCTAGATATTTCCTATTCGTATACATCTTACCATAAGTTTGCTATTAAATCTCTATTCACTTTTATCCCTTTTCATGAATTATAGAAAGCGAGTGAGAGAGAAGGGTTTATTTATACGAGTTGTTTAATATATGAATAATACATTTCAGGAGATTGTTTGATAGACTGATTAATCGTGATTTTTCATGTAACTTTAACTAATTAGGAAGTAAGTTTGAACAAACAAAAAATGCTATGAAATTGCCTCTCTTTCACCAGTCTTCTTTTACCACATAATTGAAATAAATTCGATTAGTTTTTAAATATAAGATGTTAAGTATTTAATATTTTCATATTCTCTTCTCAGTTCCTTTTTCAAATCGAAACTACAAGTTCCGCAACAAGCTATTGTTATGTATAAAATTTTCTATCGTTGCAGTAAACCATAAAAAGAAATGATATAAAAGAGAAGACAATTTTCAATTCAACATTCATCAGCAGAAAAATATTTTGTCTCACTATAATTGTTAATATATTTAACAGTATGTGCATAAATATAATATATAGCACATTAAATACATAAATATGCATATGTATAACAAATGTAAGAACATTTTTTTTTTTTTTTTGAACTTCATCAATGTTGATAGATTAAAAGTTAAATAGATTGAAATTTTTAATACAGCCAAAAAATTATTATTGACATACAATTTCGAGTTGAAAAGAACTCGTCTATTAAAGCACCGTTACATTTATTAAAAATAGTAATCTATCAGAATTTTGTGCTTCAAATACATTATTAACTAATCTAACATATTCTTGTTTTCGCAGAAATTTTTATTTTCACAGATAATTATTTTTAATTTTTTTTCATTTAATGCAATTTGAAGCTAGGTATAAACAAATTTATCTTTAAAAAGGATATATCAAGGCTTAAATAGTTATTGTATAAGTATGTCTGATCTCTTATCATTAATGATAAGTTTAATTTATCCCTCTTAACACATGGATCAATACGTCCCGAGACTAACATTGAAAACAACATTTTTTTTTGCAAAATTTTTTTTTATTCATCAACATAACACCTTTTGTTAATCACCTTTTAGGGTGATACAATCGTTCCAACGCTTTTCCAAATCTTTCCCCCCCCCAAAAAAAAAAATTTTTTTTTGTTCCTTTTTTTTTTTTTTTTTTTCCGCAAGAAATCTTTTTTGTTGCGAGTAAATAGCGATAAACAGCTTTCTGAATCATCGACTCGTTGCTGTTTTTGTTCCATCGAAAGCAATCGCGGCACCCACTTGGAAAAAACCTTTTTCACTTCACTTCAAAAAACCTTTTTCAGTAAATACACTTCCATATGATATCTGTGTCATCTCAGCAATCTCACGGAGCTTCACTTTACGATCTTTCATTATAATTTTTGTCACTTCACTCACATTTTCCGGTGTAACGGCTTCCACAGGTCTACCCGAGCGTTCCGCGTCATTTGTGTCGGTACGACCACGTTTAAACTCAGCAAACCACCGACAAATCGTTGCTTTTGATGGACAAGAATCCGGGTAACATTTTTCAATCCATTGTTTCGCTTGCACGGTGTTTTTACCCATTAAAAAACAATGTTTTATCAGAACACGAAACTCGGTTTTTTCCATTTTTTAAACAAATTACAAAACGACTTTACTCCAACCTCGATAACTCAGCTGTTTCTGGTCCGATCGACTTAAAATTTTGACACGTTTCAAGCAAAGGTTCGTACTCTAGAAAGACCTGGTTACTGGTTTACTACGAGTGCCATCTCTGGGTTAGTCTCGGGAGTTATTGATTGATGTGTTATACACAAACGTTAATATTTATAAATAACCTTATTAATAAATGAATGATCAAATATGAAATCGTAGCATTCATTTCTTATTTAAAAATATTTCGCAATCAGTTTCGAAATGTAATGATTTGAAAGATGATAGGTTTTAGATGTCCTAAAAGGTAAAGCAAAGTGTTAAAGAAAATTGAACTATCTCTTGTCTTTTTCCAACCGGAAATTCCTAATTCGCTTTACTTGGAGAGAAACAGTCACTAAGACTAAACAAAAACATTAAATTTTCCGAAAGAATTATTTTCACAGTTATTTGAAGTTAAGAGTGTGCAGATTTCAACAAGAAGTTTGTTTCCTGTCAAAAGTATACCACCGTTAAAATAATACTTAAACTGTAACCGTAAAATAAACCTAGTCTTTAAGCAACTAATGTGGAGTAGTTCCAGAATAATCTGAATTTAATTTAAGAATCTAAAGTCAATGAAAATATATTTAACTTCTAAAATCTGGAAAAATATCCAGAAGGTTTATACAAATTCTCCATTGTGAATATAATTTTATTTCAGTGAATGATTTAAGCCTTTCAGGATTTTTTAAAGCATTGGCAATATCCATAAGAAAACTATTTACTCCTTTTATGGTTGTAAGAAATCGTATCCTAAAAGATTTTTTTTTAAAAAAACTCAAGCTATTTCTGAATATCGAAAACTTTCCCAACCAAATATTTTTTCCAGAACCCATGCCCCATTAGAGTTTCAGGATATTCTAAAAAGAAAAGTTAGTTAGCTTTGAAGGGAAGAAAATTTGCCGAAAAGATAAAAATAAGACCTCTTCTCAAATATAACATTGGTCTCTGATGAAAAGAAGACTCAGCAAAGCAAAGTCTCTGACAATCCCCAGACGTAGCTGGAAGGTGGAATCTGTAGTCGCTTATCTTAGGACCATTAACGTCTGTAGAATTTCGTTTCCCGTAACGCCATTGGTGCGTTCCGCGATACAGCAAATACCATTATTCGCGAAAAAAAGAGACACTAATCAGGGCTTAGGAGCATTCCCTGTACAATAAAAATCACTGTTATTGCCAAGGAAATGTTCAAGAGTGCTTGGAGCTTCTGTGGGGGATAAAAGGGAGGGGGGATAGAGAGAGAGCCCCGAAACTTGGGGAAACAAATATACAGCGAAACTGGATACGTGTTATGATCATGCGGTAAGGATATATGACTTTCAAACAAAGCAGTCAATGCAGTCTCCTAGTAATAAATTTGACAGTTTCAGACTGGAAATAATGAGCCTTTTTGGCACACGATCAAGTTCGGCGGATCCTCAAAGTAGTTCTAACATGAAATAAGAACGCAGATGAGTTTCATTGCAAACTGATTAGATCCAGTTCATTAGTAGTGAAAGAACGGAAAGGAATAGAATTTTTATAAGGAGAAGATAACATAAATGCTAGGAGAAATTTCCAGCTACTAAGAGACAAATGCGTATCTGTAATTCTTATCTTTTGTTAAACAATCATATCTATTTACTATGACAATTAATTAATATTAATAGACCTATAGCATAATTAATTGTGTGTAATATTTTCCATTACAATTAATTAATCTTCAGTAAGCAAGTCGATGATTTGAAATTAGATTTGAAATGATAATTAGAATTATACTATATCACACTACTATATATGTAAACTTTTCATCAATGATATCTTGATATCGATTTCATCTTTCCGACTACCTACATAGAAATTATTTGAATAGTGATTACAGATTTATTTCTGTCAGAAGATAATTTAAACAATATTCATAAACTAATAAAACGTAATGTATAATTGAAGTATGATTCAAATATTCTATTTAGATATTTTCTAAATATAAATTGATAGAAATCGAATACTGTAATAAAAGAAGAAAAACTAAATTATTTTTGCATATCTATTCCACTTCTGTATTTTTCCATAGATAGGAATAAAAACGAAAAAAAAAAAGCAATTACATTTCAAACCAAGTTAATTTTTTTCTTACATAACAATCATGTAACCAAAAAATAAAAAGACTGCATAATTCAGTATTTGAATGTGTTATTCTTTTACTTCGACTGTTGACAAGCTATGCAACAGCATTTGTATACGACCTTTTGAGCAATGAGTTAGACCTCTTTAAAATAATGAAAATATCATTCATTAAAACTAATTTGAAACGAAATTTTTCACATACACGAAAGCAACATCAGCTAGCGAAACCATTTTGACACGAAAGACAGATAACAAATTAATCAGTTGATTAACTTGTTATCTCGAGAGAGAGACTATTGTCACGTACACATAGTTTCGATAATGAACTTTAAATTATTCATAAGAAATATAGCTACATTATCAGAACAATAATAAATAATTATCCTTTTAAAAGAAATAATATCCTGTAATCCTGAAAAAATATTTTCCATTATAGAGGGTTTTCACTATTTTCAATTACAGTTTTATATACGAGGTTTATAAATTTTAATAAAAAAAAATTTCTGTTTCTAACAAAAATTTATGTATTTTAAAATTTTGAAGAGAATTTCCTCTCCAATACGTATTACAGGATGAAAAAATAACTATCCACTTATAGTTACTAGATGTTTATTTCTTTTTCAAAGAACTAAACAAATAATATTGACCATATTAGTAACTGTTATATATAATTATTTTTAAAAAACTTCAAAGAAATAAGAAAGACGCTAACTGTTTAGGATTATTTTGAAACAAAAATAATTTCGATAGCATATATTTATATATCTGTATGGTGGAAATATAGGGGACAATGTTCATTTTTTATAACAGTAATAAATTAAGTTTTAAAGCTCAAAAATATATATTAATTAAAAAATCAGTACTCTAAAGAATAAAATAGTAGATGTTTTATTAAAAGTATTTAATAGTAAGCAAGCTGTAAAAATAAAGAAACACAAAAATAAATAACAATCCTTTTGATTTGTTCTCCTGTACAATTTCAAAAAATGAAAGTGTCATTTTACCTTTGGTATACAGATATTTACTGCATCTGTAAAATTAAAATAAAACATTTTGTTATAAATTATTTTGAAAAAACTTCGTTAATTTTGAAGGATACCATAACTCTCCATATCATAGACAGAAATTAAAAAGTAAAATAATTTGCATGCTTGCTTCTTAAAAAATTAATATATTTCAATGCTGTTTTATTTCATTCGAGGAAAAGAAACAGTGGGTGATTTCATTAAATGAAACAGCTAGTCTTTAAAGTGTAACAGAGTTGGCCCAATAGTATTATCGCAAATTATATTCATAAAAATGAAAACCATAACGGTGAGACAAAATTATAACATTATAATAAGTCATGTAGCGTATTATATAACAGCTACTACTCATTTTTATTTAAATTTTAAAGAAAATATTGAAAATATTTTATTTCATATGCATGTGTTATGAAAACGTACCCTTCTATCCCTTTTCTCTCTATATTTTTCTTCAATTTTAATGTCTGTAAGTACTTATTTTCAGTTAAAATAAATCTCTTAAGCTTACACATTTTAAGTTGTAATATTTTGTATCGAAATAGTATTTGAAGTATAATTTACAGATCTTTCGCACTTTATATGCATATTAAATATATCAAAAGTCATATGATTTTTTAATATTCATATGTTTAATATATTATGAAAGGTTTTCTAAAATTAAATAAAATTATCAAATTATATTAAATATATAAATACATATCAAACACGAGTATGAAATTATAAAAATCATTAAATGCCTGATATTCTTTATTGTAGTTAAAGTATATAAATTACAATACATAAGAAGAAAAAAAGCTAAAATTCAAATTTTTCGTACATGCATATATGTATGGATATCTGATTGGTAGAGAACTTCAGATTAGCATCTCATCTTTTTGATTTAAACGTATTATACAAGAAAAGAATACTGAAGTTGTTTTTGAAAATAGAATATAAATGTTTTTTTTTTTTTAAATTAGTTTAAAGTATAATTATATGTAGTTTTGTAAAAATTATTATTCAAGGTGGTGATACAACTTTATACTTCTTTCTTTCATTTAACTAAGATTTCAAAAGATTACAAATTTGATTCTATATAAAAAAAATTATGGCATTCTTGGAGAAAAGTTATATAACACAGTTTAAATTTTAATTTATCCTTTAACTGATCAAAATTCTTGTTAATATACATAAGCAAACTTTATAACCATTCTTTGAAATAAAAGAGGAATTTTTATAGCCTTTTTGAATCAGATATTTATAAAAAAATTCTTTTTATAGGTCATCAATTTTCTTTAAAACTCAAACAGCATTTTAATTGCTCTCTCTCTCTGTTTCAGTTTTACAACAACTAAATTTAACTACTACTATACAAACTAAATTTAACAACTAAATTAATGTAGATGACGTTCGTTTAGATTCCTGCTTGTAGCACAGAAAGGTAAGATTACATCATACTTTTGAATTCTTATTCCGTTGATCGGTGGAACATTTATAAATATAAATATCTATCAAATATTGACAAGAACAAAAATAATAACTGAAAATGTATGCGTTTTGTTCGAGCAAACAAGTTTCGTTGCAATCATGAAAAGCTAGCTTATATTTAACTCCTCTAATTACTTATTGAATCTGAATATTCGATTAGCTTTAAATTTATTTTAATATGTACATATTGGCATTGAATTTCAGCTCAAAATTTACATTTAAACCTTAAATGCTCCTATAGCTAGCTCTTTGTTATAAGTATTATAGCCGTTTTCTGCAAAAATGTGATTTTAAGGTGAAAGTTTATATTTGATCAATATAATGCATCAAATTACTGAATGGAATTTATATTTCATAGGGTGAAAAAGTAAATATGACTTAATGACCATTGAATTCAAATTTTCCTCCAAAAATAACCATAAAAATAAGTTATTGATCATCAGTCTACTATCAATTATCATTTTTTAATCAAATATAAGTTATTTATTGAGATAATTGCATGTCGAAGCTAATACAATCTGCTAAATTACATATGTATTTATAATTATTAGTAAACATTAGCGCATTAAACGGTTTCTTTCCCCATTCTTTTTTGGTTGTTTTCCCTTTTGAAATTCCCATTATCTAAAAACATTAAACTAAATTTAATACATTAAATATTGATTTTATTTATTTATAAACAAAATGAACCTTGCAAAAAGCGATAAAAAACGCAATGGGAACTTTTAAAAATTTGTTTTATGTTATTAAGCTATGAATATAATCCTTATTTACCTAAAAGTATAATGATAACAACTTTTGAGCTCATATTGTTTTATCTAATTACTGCATATTTACATTAATATAGAACGGAAATTTTTTATTCAAATTACCCCTTTTGTATGATTTGGATTTTGTATACAGAAATCTTCTTTTAAAACCATATTTTTTTTTTATTATTATTATTAACCTGCATCGATAGAAGATGAGAAATCAAAGTGTCAGAGAAAGTTGCCTAAATTATGCTCTTTGATAGGTTTATTTATTTATAAATATGGTTAATATTGATTGTAAAAACAATCACAAAATCATGAAGAAACTTTTATATATTGTTTTATTAAAAAAATATTAATACTTCATTCACTCGAAAGCATAGTAAATTCTTAAAAGCAATTTCATTTATTTTATTCCTTAATATGTTGACTTCAGAAAATAAATATTTATCTCCCCCCCCCTTCAATATTTCAGTATATAGAACATTGTTGTCACTTAATAAACTAATATTTAATAATATTTCTTTGTCAATTTGCAAAATTATCATAGATATTTTTAAAGAATCTTTTTTCGAACTATCACGTTAAAAAGATTTGTCAGTTACATCCTAAGAAAAAATATTGGACAATGTGTTTCAGTCATATTGGAGCAATAAATGGTTTCATTACAAACACTCGAAATTCAACTTAATTATTAAGCAAACAATTCACACATAAAATTAAAGATATGGCTTAAAGATATCATTATTAAATTTTTAAAGTGAATAACCTCTTAAGTCAATGTAAAGAAATGTTTTTTATTGATGCTAAATTTATCACACACAAATTTATCTTTGATTTAAATTTACCATCCCTATCTCATTTCCACTCAATATTTAAATGAGAAAACCTAACTTCTATTTTTTGTAATTGACAGAACAAAATTGATATAAAATTGAAGATGTGATTTAAAGATGTTATTTATTTTTTAAAGTTATTAACTTCGTAATTCAATGTAGAGAAGTATTATTAATTGACACTAAATTTACAATCAAAATCTTTGGTTTAAATTTACAGTGTGAAAAAATACCCTGTCTCTTTCACTTTTCTCTCTAAATATTTAACTGAAAAAAAATCTATTTTTATTTTTTGTAATTGAGAGAACAATTTTGACATAAATTTAAGGATATTATCTAAATAACTGTTTTTTATTTTCTTAAAAAAATAATTAACATCTTTTCAATGTATGCAGGTGTTATTTATTGATTTTAAATTTACAATCAAAATCTTTGGTTTAAAATTACCAGTGCGAAAAAAAGAAAGGAAAAAAAAAAAAAAATGCTTCTTTCACTCTCCCTCTAAATGTGAGTATTTAATTGAGAAAATCTATTCTATTTTTTGCAATTGCTTGAACAATATTGACATAAATTTAAAGATTTAATATATTATTAAAGATTTAATGTATTATTAGTTTTTTAAGTGGTTAATATCTTAATTCTATGTACGCAAGTATTACTTATTGACATTAAATTTGCAATCAAAATCTTTTATTTAAATTTAACAGTGTGTGTGGGGGGGGGACCTGTCTCTTTCACTTATTCTCTAAATATGAGTATTTAACTCAAAAAAAACCCTCTTCTTCCTCTTCTTCCCCCCCTTTTTTTGTAATTGATACAACAATATTGCCATAAATTTAAAGATATGATTTAAATATATCGTTTTTTTATTTTTTAAAAAAGGATTAACATCTTAATTCAGTGTATGCAGGCATTACTTAGTGATATTAAATTTACAAACAAAACTTCCAAACTGTGTGAATAGTTTACAATTAAAACTGTGTGAAAGAAACAGTCTCTTTCACTTTTAATCCAAATACTTGATTCAGAAAAACTAACTTTTTATTTTATTTATTGTAATTGATGGAACAATATATCTAACACATTGCTAAAGTCTTGAAAGAAATTTTAAAGTTTATGTAAACAAAACTAAGATTATCGAGTAGGAAAATGTATAAATAACGCAAACTCTAAAAAAACATGTGTCCTGGATTTATGCGTTGTGAGTAGCTACACTTCATGGCAACTAAGATATCCTTATCTCTACAGCCAAAGGCTGTGACCATTTCGACTGCATCTCTTTTATTTAAATTTACAACTATATTGAATGTTACTTGGTTTTACCTTTTCAGTAGCAATTTAGTTAATTCTGCTCACGTTTGAAAGTTTGAATTTATTTCTTCTAATTGAAGTCATTGTTATCATATAAAGGTCCTTTTTTTTCACACTTAGGAATACAGTTATCACATGTGTATTTAACACGGCTGAGAGAGATTCATTCCTTTGTATATTACAATGTTGGAATAAGGTAGACAAAGTTATATGATTTGTCCTCAAATTCCCAAAATAGAAATGTTGAATCTGAATAGAATTACAATAAAAGTGTAGATGAAATTATTTACACATGTAATTGGGTTGCTAGAGTGTATCAAATTGTGATTTTGCACTTAAAATGTTATTTTTAGAGTGATGTGTTATTTACGCAGAATATCAAATAATTTGAAACATTTCTATTAAAATTTCCCTTGTTTAGTTGTTTTGTAGCTTGTATTTAATTAATTGTTATCTTCCATCAATTCTATACGTAGAATTTCAAGTTTAGATTCTAATTGTAATGAAAACAAGTTATTTGATGAAAAGTATAAATAATTTTTTAGTTGCAGAAATTATTTGTTTTATAATTTCTAGTTGTAGGGAAAAAATGTTATTTGATGAAATGTATAAATAATTTTAAATTACTTTGATTTCAGATTGCACTGGTGATTTGGAAATATAACTTTATTCATGCAAGCATCACATCAACAATGGTAATTTTAAGTATATTCTTAATTTTCTTAAAAATAAAATATGAATGTTATAAATTATTCGTAATCAATGGACAATTCTTTTGCATGTACTGTTGTTCTATGCACATACATATTTTGTTGTTTTATATATTTTTATTATATTATTCTTTTCTTAGCACACTATATCAGTTTCTCTTTTGTTTGTGATCATACAGATTATGTGTAAAACTACACTCCTATGAACATATTTTGAAAATTCTTACGATGTGTATGTATTGTGTTTATTTGATTAATTTTTTGAGCATGTCTGAAAAAATTATGGCTCGTTTCTATTCAATCACAACAAATACACATTTCTGTTTTGATTCTTAATATTTTGCTTGTGTTTAATATCAGTATTATGAAGCTATTTGAAATGACAAATAATTCTATTTAGTATTCTATTATATGTATATATTGCGAGTTCTTTTATTTTTTTCCCTCTCAGAGCAAATGAATTTGAATAATTTTTTATGAATGCATTGTTTGAAAATTATATTTAAGTGCTCATTTAGAATAAGGTTAAATGCAAAGAGAAAAAGTGAAACCATGTATGATTTTTGAAGTTATGATGTCTTTGTGGTTCCTGTCCTGTTACTTAATATTATTTTACTTAATGTTATTTTAAGATTCAATCATTTTGATGTAAGTACTGCAATTATTATGCTAAATGTGACGGTGTAATATAGGCAAAATTTTCTCAGCGAAAGTTCTCGCTCTTCCAAAAATTCTCTGGAAGTTAGGGTACATACAGATTTCGCAGTTCAGTTTCTTCTTAAATCGCCCCTGTTTCGCAAATTCGATTCAACCAACTCAGAACGGCAGCCATTTTGACATCTTCTCCCTTTCCTTCAATTATAAAGAGCTAGAACCTGTGGGGGGAAAGGCAGACCAATGCGAGGCGAACTCAACCTAATAGGCTTAGAGCATAAAAGTAGGCGGGAACAAGCGATCGTGATAAGTGGGAGTTCGAGCTCAAAGGCCACATGAACAGATCCTTCATCGATTATTTTCGATATGGAGAATTCGGAAGGATAAGTTTTAAATCTTCAGGAAAACTTGAGGTATTTGCAAGAGAAATAAATTCTGTTATTTTTGTTGAAATTAGTGAATGTAGTTTTTTCGCATAAAATATTCTAAGTCCCTCCTACTGGAATAAAAATAAGAACTAACTGAATGATTTTCCTTATGCAAATATTCATCGATAAAACCAGTATGGATAATTACATGCATGAAATAAGCAATATTTGGTCTGTAGAAATGTATATATAATTTAAAAAAATTGGTATATTAATGAATGTTTTGCGTTGAGATTGCAGTTTTGGTCGTATTCCATAGTGATAACATTAAAAGAAGAGGGATGTAATGTATAATAATGTACCACATACAATATTTTTGTTATAGACTTCAAGAACACATTTTTTGTGGGAATCTTACCTTATCATATCCAATTAGATAATTGCTTCCATCATTTCCAATACAAGTCATAGATCTGCAAAAAATAAATATAAATTACAATACAGAAGGAAATATGATAATGGCAAATTTTCATATAAATGGCATGAACAAAAATAACTGAATAGAAGCAACTCTGATTTAACTCAATATACAGAAAAACTGTCCCTAAATCAATATTTTGAGCATTTATCTTACAACATCCATTAGTTGTTTTATTTCCTTCTTTAATGTATAATTGAGGGCTCTGTTACCAGTTCTGAATTTGGAAAATTTTCGAAATTTACAATTAAATAATGGAATAATTTTTCGTAAAAGTACCAAGCAATTAAGGCAATTGGGACACTATCGACAAAAATGAGCTCATGTTATTTCAGACTTTAAATAACACTCACTTTTTAATATTAAAAGAAATGGCATTCATATTTTCACATTCAAATATCAGTGCATTTATGTATCTGTTTATGCAATGGAAATTACATTTATAAACATAATTAATTATCTATGATCAATTAGTAAAGAATAGCGGTATTTACATTTGTTAAGTACTGTACTTTAGGTACATCTTTCAGAAAATCCACTAAATATATAACTTTAAAAAATCCCAAAGTGTTTAGAAACATAACATTCTTAATTCCAAAAATTAAATTTAATAAAGTTTTTTAAAATGTAATTGTTCAAAAAAATTATGAATGAATGATAAAAAAAAGTATGTTCGATTAACAGGAAATAAGCCTTACTTTTATAATGTGCAAAAAAAAAGTGGAAAAAAAAATCAGCACTGCAAGTAAAGTAGATTTTCAGGAAAGTAAAAAATTAAAGTAGATTTTCGAAATTTTTAAGGAAAAAAAACATATTTTGAGGAAAACGCAAATGCAGATTTTTTTTTCAATGCAAGTTTGTTTATAATTTTAAAATCCAGTTTTCTAGCGTTCTATTTAACTAATTCTCATAAACAATAGACCTACGGATTCAGCAAAACGCAATCCATTTTTAACAGCAAATTGTTTTTTTAAATTCGCAAATTTTGATGTATTTTTAGAACCTAAATTACCTTAAACTTTCAAAAATAATGTGCGTAGGGGAAATATTCGAGTTTCTCAATCTTTCATTAATTTGTATGTAATATAGCATCAAACGAAATGATATTTTTGAAATTTCCATCTCAAATACTAAACTTCCGCTTCTAATTCATCTTCTTTCAACTTACTATTGAAAACGACCTACAATTGGTTACAATGTGCTAATTAATATGATCAAGAACTAAGAATATTTCTTCTTATCACAAGATATTTCACTTGATGAAAAAAGAAATTCACAACATTCAGTGTAATTTATCTTTTGTTCAGTAAGTTAATTTAAAACTCCTTCTTTGTTGTTTTAAATGGAAGTATTTTTGGCATTAAATTTTAAATCTTCAGAAACAATATTAATGTGAAATTTTTTGCTTGCCACATAATTAATTTAATTTACCTCTACTTAAAAAATGATTTTGTATAATAATATTTAAAAGTGTTTAATCTTATAACCACAAATAATATAAAGAAACATTGATTATTTACATATAAGTATACTTAAATGTGCATTGGAAATTTTTAAATAATCAATATGGCTTTACTTATTGATATTTATCATACATTACAAGATAAAGTTGCAATTTTCATACGAGTTATTCATATTTCATACATAATTTATCAAAGAGAAAAACAATTCAATATGCAGTAAAAAAGAAAATTAAAAATTCACACAAGCCTGGAATTCATTTACTAATGTAAACACACAAAATGAGATAGCGTGAGCTTAGAAGATTAATTTTTGCATTATGTTTTTACCATTTTTTTAACTTCACTTTAGAAATGAAAACAGCCTGATCCATAAAAAAGAAACATTATTAATTATTAGTAAAATATGTTTCATACTCTAGCATTATTAATTTAACATATACTCTCGTGGTTTATAAAACTTATTACCAAACTAGCAATTATATTAATATGTTCATTACATAATAATAATACTTAAAATAATCATTCGGAACATTTTCACGACATTTTAATACTCTTTAATACACTTACACATTCTTATGTTCGTTCCACTCATAAATATTATAGATCTATTTCTTTTTTTCCTCCTTTTTTAAACCAAAAAAAAAAAAAGCCTTTGTAATTTTTTACCATGGTATTATTCACTTCAAGCCTTAGGTTTCAAACTCAGTTGGAAGTAACACGTTGACTAATTTATTTGATATTCGATTAAAATCCTGCTCTCCCCATTTTCCCTTCGCTGTACATACTCACTTACAAGAACACGGAACACCAGCTGCTTTGTATAACTGGCCCAGTGTGAAGTCTCTCCCAAACAGGAAGACACAGTGGGGCCCATTTCTCCCTCAGGCCTACACTACTTATTGAAAATAACACAGTTTTTAGATGTGTTAAGGTGGAAGGAAGAAATTCTTTAGCTTACGGCTGATTGAGATGTATTCTTTGTATTCAAACGGAGTGTGACCATACACATTTGTATGTAAATTATCTATAATTCATCATACGAAAGGCTTAGGAATGAGCTAGGTATTGGTTATTTACGCGGGAAAGTAATTAAAAAACTTGTACTGATTCTGCTTCAGGGTGGTTATACGAATTGGCTTAGACCGTTACGACCAATGCGTGTTATTTGTATTCAAACCGAGAGCGACTAATCACATTTGTATGTAAATCATCAATCTCGTAATTTATCATATGAAAGACTTAGAAATGAGTTAGGTATGGTTATTTACGAGAAAGTTATTCAAAAACTTGTATTACTGTTGCTTGAGGATGGTTGTACGAGCTAGGCTGGCACGATACGACGAATGCAAGCATTTAATTGAGACGTATTCTTTGTATTCAAAAGGAGTGTGACTATTCACATTTGAATGTTAATTATCTATATTTAATCATATGAAAGGCTTAGACATGACTTAGGTATTCCTTATATACAAGATAAAATATTTTTAAAATCTTGTACTGATGCTGGTTTTAGGAGCTTATTCGAGCTGCACTGGCCTTAAACGAGAGATGCAAACATTTTTAGCATTGTTAACATAAGATGGGTATGGTACTGGCGATTATAAATAGTTCAAGAGGGCGTGGGATTCGGTAAGAAAAGTTTAAAATTATTGACGACTATAATTTTACTAATACATTCATGCATGAAATTTTGTTTATCAAGATAACGAGAGACAAAATCGATGTCTAAATGAAACAAACATTAACACACAATTCAAAATTCAGCCTTTTTCAAAGTAGACTTGTTTGTGAGTTTTATTCAAAGATGATTTTTCAAGACTTAATAATTATTGTGTACCTGTATTACAACCAATCAACTAAATAGCACACATACACTAACCTTCACCCTCTTTTTTTACACCCATGAATACTATCAGCAGATTTTTTTTCGCAACTTATCAAACTGATCAATAACATGATTAATATAGTAAAAAGATTGCAGATTAAATGCCTTTAAATATATATTCGTGGTCGTATATTTAATTATAAATATAACGTTACAAAAGGATAAAAATAATGGACTTCAGGAAGGGGAGAGAACGAGGACGTTACAGAAATTAAATTTATAAAAAATGTTTTATATAAAATGTTTGAACTTACACTGAGAGATAATGAATTATTTCGTAAAAAGCATCTTTTCCGAGGAAAATTTATATATATATATATATATATATATATATATCGTTTGAAAATTAATAGATAATTTACATTATTTAAGAATATTGATACTTCTTTCCATTATGTTCAGTTTCTACATTAATTTATAAATTCTAAGAAACTTATACTTTATTTCTTAGCTAACCAGATATATGTTTTGCTTCTTTATGTTTAATAGTTATATTATTTTTAAAGTATTTTAATAAAAACTAAACATTCTACCTGATTATTTTAAATATTAAAAATAATCGGAGTGAAATACGTAAGATCATTGAGTTTATAACTTAACCCTTTGTATGATATCTTAAGTGTTTGTTCAAATTTTTACTAAAAACAATCATATTCTTGTTTCAGTTTTTATCATTTCATTTGAGTAAAATGAAACATTTGAACATTAGTCAATATAGCTCATATTTATTCAAAACTACATGTATTATAGAAAATTTGCCTGTTCATTAAAAAAATATAATATTTTCCACTAATACTTCGTAATTTTCTGAATATAAATTACAAACCAAAACATTTTTGACTATTTTGCCATTAATAATTGCGATATTATTCCATTCTGTAAAATATGACCAGGTAGAATACTTCATTACTTTTTAAGCAATAGTATACGTAAAATTACTTGAAATAAAGGTTTTCACCGGCGGGGGGTGGGGTGGGGTGAGCAGCTTATATAATTAACCAGCAATGTCTAAACATAGTTAAGGATACAATGCAGTATAGAATTTCAAGTGATTATATTTCCTTATTACATAATTAATTAAACAAAAAAAAAAAAAAAAAAAAATGTGAAACTTAGTTTTAAATACATATAATATTTTTAAAAAATTCTACGGAATGTTTCGGGTTTTGACTGCCTAGACTAGGACTAAATAAGCCGTCAGTATACTGTCTTAAAACCGGTTTTTGCATTAAGACAGCAGGCAGCTGTTACAGAAGCCGTTTTTTCAGCACATACATCTCAGACAAGGGAATATCAGCTACTATCCTACCGTTTTGACTTCCCCCTCCCCTTCCTGTATAACAAAAAACAGGGGAAAAAAAACGATAATCTTCAAACGAGCTCGTTTATTTTCTTATAGATAGTAAATAAGCCAGTTATTGTAATATATTTCGATATTCAGTATCTCTTTCGCTGATAGAATGTGACATTTTATGTCGAGGAAAATGCGATTACCTGTTAGTTTATATATACTGAATTCCTCAGCTCCTACTCACCTTTAAGAAAACAAAAATAACTTTCTTATATTCTTGTAGCTTCTGCGTATGATAAAATAATTTACAGGTTGCGATGACGTATTTCATATTCTATAAGCTCTATATGCATCTCGTCAGCGCTTTACATTAAGTTTAAAAGAGATTAATTCTGAAGATGATTCATGTTCAACTAATTATAATACATTCCCCATTCTCTTAAGTTATTCATTAAAATACCAGTTAGAAATTAAAATATTTAAACTCCAGTGCTACTTATTTTTAGTGATTTAATATTGATGGATCTAATGAAGAGTAATTTTATAAACTCTCATAAAAAATACTGTTTAATTTTCATAGGAACAATACTTAGAAAAATTCTAAATAAACAATATCTGCATCATTAAAAAAAAAAGGTATCTTTGAAGCTTTCGTTTTAAATTTCTTTTTCGATACCGATCAAATAATGAAATTATTAAAAGTTCGAGGTTCATGTTTCCAGATTTTTAATCTGATTATCAAATCTGAATATTATTTATTTTATATTTGAAATAATAGACTAATTGTATTTTTAATTAAATAATTATATCGGAAATTGATTTATACATAAGAATTTATCCTCTTTAAAGGCTTGAAGAACGCTTAAGATGTTTCGAAACGTTCTTTTCGTGACAATACTCAGGATTTTGGCATTTAAGGTACATATATTTATAAATAAAAATAGTAACGAAATGTTCTGTATGCAATTCAGAATAAACAAATAATAAATTAGAATTTTTTTAGCAATAGGAATCTATATATCATGCTAAACCAATATTATTTTGTACAATATGTATATGGTAGAGAGTTCATGCATTTTTAAGCTTTTTTTTTTTAAAAAAAGTTTATATATATTTTTAAAATAAAAATTGTATATAAAAAATTTATTTTATTCATTTAATTTATATTCATATTTTATATTCATTTATATTCTTTTATTTCATCTATAACTTAACAAAAGGACGTAATATAACTTTATAGAGAATAATCAACCAGAAACTTTAATAAAATAAAATTTCTATTTGATAGTAACTTGAATTTTGACGTATGTTTTGCAAATTCGTATTACAAACTCGTAACGATTATTATTCTAAACTCAATTTAGAATGATGAAATATACAAAAAAAATATAAAAAATAAAATAGTAATAATAATAAATAAGATTGTCAAATGCTGCGTTTTTATTCCAATTTTTGTTAATATATTCATAAATAATAGGTAAATGTTTTCAGACTTTAGATTTCCGTTTTAAAAGTGATACATCATTCTCTCTAATTAGCTCCCAATATTATTAAATAAGAAATAAATGACTTGCTATTTGGAAAATAAATATTTAGAAAAAGAGAGTTTTAACAATTGCTGGTATTTCTTATCATATCAATAATTAGGAGAAACAAACATGAACAAATTGAGTTTCATTTTTGTGCATTATCTTGTGGTTCCCAAAACTAACAGTAATAATTTCACAAGATATTTAATCATTATCTTGCTATGCTACATAGTTTTTTTCATATTTCCTAATATTATATAATTAAGATACAAGTATATGTGTTATTATAATGTTTATGAATAATATTCATTTCAATTATGTATTGCTTACTGTTAAGTACACAAATAGTTTAACTTCAATAACATATTCCCAGTTCTTTAAATTCAATGTAAATATCATGTAACTGTTCATTAATGCGTCTAACATTCACATAATAATGTCTTAAAAACAAAGTAAACAAGTATTTATAATTTTTTCATCGATAATTTTTTTAATTAAATCTTTAAATAAAAAATAATAAACTCTTTATCTGGATTCAATAAATGACAGAATATTAAACCCATTCAAGCAATGAAAAAAAAACAATAAACATACCGAATGGTTGTATGTAACAATACAGAGGCATGAACAATGAATATTTTAATGAAAACATCGCAAAGACCCTGTAACATTTTGAATTGCCACATAACTAACCATTTAAATAAATAAATAAAAAAAAGTAAATGAATCAGGCAATACCATCTGTAAGAATGATAGAAAAAAAAGCTTAAAAGAAAAAGCGAAAATAGGCGATAACAGCATTTAAATCCAACAAAAATCAAATGAACTTAATCCCTAAAAGAGTATCCTTTAATATGAAGCAGTACATTACGACTTGCAAAGTCTTACTTTGGGTAGAAAATAAAAGAAGCCAAAACTAGTCTTAATAAAAGTTGAGCACCAATTGGACGATCTGATTACAGCCATCATTTCGAGCTTTAAACATCGAATACTATGGGTAAGAGCAAAGAAGAGGTTTGCTAATTATATTCAGCCAAAATATTTGCCGCTACTTAATTTCGCTGGGCCCATTACGCCTAATTTGCCTGACCGTAACATTCTCGTTCGTAGTCTGCATTCTTTTGAGTTAACGAGTGCTTCGATGGCCGTTTCCTGGAGACGTTTTCCTAAGTCAGTTGCCGTTTCATGGTCTCCCTTATGGTCGTAGTCGCAGTCGCCTTCTTTCCTTCAAAAGCTTTACTCTAATTAAAATTTCACGGCGGCGTCTATGGGCTGTGAAGAAAATTGATATCCGTTCCCCTCGAGCCTGCAAAAGGAAACGGCTAATGAAGAAGTATAGCAAGATTTCTTCTGGAGAAGCAAACACTTTTCCTTTTCGGGGCGTAGACGAAAAAGGAATTTCTGTTACGTTTGGGTTGTTTTCAGGTTTTTATGCCCACTCTAGAATGTGGAAATTGTATGTATATATAACAATAATATTACGAAAAGTATTTTGTTAGGGAACATTCGCTAGAAAATGAATGGGAACGGCTTCCTCTTTTTGAGTTTCTACTTGACAGATTTATTTCTGCTCGAAAGTTGAAACCGCTGTTTGTTTTGAGAGTTTCCTAAAGAATACGTTTATGGACGAACATTCTTTACAATGTTATCTCCTTTTGTTCTGTTTTTCAGAATTCAGCAAAGTGATAACATTTTGTATACAAATCATTAAACTTAAAAAAGAAGTTGAAAAAAAGGTTGGAGAGAAAAAATTTTATATTCATGAAGTATCGTGAATTTTGTACAATATTAAAAATTTTTTGTACTGATATAAAAAATTGCGAAGATTTTAAATTAGAAATTATCATTAACTTACAGTTAGATAATCCAAATTTTTCTACTTTCATCCCCAAGTTCATATACGTACAGTTACAAATATTTTAATGTTAAACCAGAATTTCTCATAAAATATAATCAAATTTCAATCATACTAAAAGAGTATGGAAGTTTAAATGACTTCACTCGCTCACAGAGTGTATATATAATTAAAATATTTATAAACTGTGAGAAAAAAAAAAAAAAAAAAATGTGTGTGTGTGTGTGTGTGTGTGTGTGTGTGTGCTAAGAATTAGTATGCATCAAAAATTGGGGAAAATATCATGTTAATTGCTTTCTTTATACTTAAGTTCTAATAAAATGCAACATGAAATGGATTGTTTATTGAACATTTTGTTTTTGTTGAATTTGTTTACGAATTAATATTATTACGTTTTGAATATAAATAATTTTAAAATCATATAGGATTTTCATTGTTATAATTTATTCACAGAAATAAAACAAATCTATCACATTCTTAAAAAAAAATTAATGAAGACAAGTGAAGTTTGAAAAATCTTACTTCAATTAAAAAGAATAAGCAACGCACAAATTCTTGGTTCCATACTCATTAAATAAATGATGAAATCTTCCTTTTTAGATATCTTACTAGTACCATTTGTTTGGGTCTGCCATTCACAAAAGAACCGCTAAGAATTCTAATAAATACTAATGTCTATTTTATGCACAATGAAAAATTATAATTTAAAGAATGAAAAATTGAATATTTTGTTCACAACTGAATATTATCCCAATTTTTTTTGATTTATATTGTTAAAAAAAAAGAAGGGAAGGAGATATTAAATTTTCTCATTTTATATTATATGCCATTGATCATTTCCCCTTTAAATAAATAACATAATACTCAAATACATATAAATGATCAAAATAAAACAAGTCAAATTCTTGAAATTTGAAATGAAGCGAAAAAAGTTTTTTTTTTTTTTTTTCCTCCATATAAAATTGCTATAGCGAATATTCTTCACAGTAAACCCATAATCAACAGAAAATAGATCGCAAAAAATTTCAAAACAATCAAACATATTTCAAAAATATTCAAAACACAAATTTATTTGTCTCTCTCTCTCATTTAAAACAAAATTTCTTAGTATAAGTAAAATCAAATTTTAAATATATTTAAAAAAATATTTAAATTAATATTCTATTACGTAAACCAACTGAAAAATTTCTGTTTAGCAAACAAGCCTTCAATACTTATTACAATTATTTTTAACAATTTTATTATACAATTATTTTTAATTATATATTATAAATATTCTTATGGAGGATAAAATTTTATATTCTAAAGCAATTTATTAATCAAATAATTCCCGAGAAGTTTAAAATTAATATGAAGTTTGAAATTTTTAAAAAAATCAAAACACACAATGTCTAACAAATATTTTTTTAAAAAATATTATTTAATAAATTTTTAATCGACTGATAGGAACATATAAATAGACTATGGTATCACAGAAAAATCTAAGACATGAAAAGAAAATTCAGTTATTTAATATGAATATTTCATTCATTTTATAAATTAGAAAAAAACCAACGTAAATGTACACCATTCTAGCTAGCTATTAGGTACTAGCTGCTTGACAGAGCTGTATGTTACGGACTTTCCAAACAGCGCCATCTATGAGTAATGGCTGAAGTAAATTGGTGAAACCATTCACTGACGAGAGATCGCAACGAAGAAGTCGACAAGTATTAGCTCTCATAGTTCTTTTCTTTTTAAAATTTTCGAATTGATTTATATTTTAAATAACTGAAATTAAAGTCATTCTTTAAAATAAACTTCTTACTCGAGATATACAACTATAAATTAAATTAAAATTTGATGAAATAATTAAATAATGAAATTTCAGTAAATATTTAACATTCTCCACGAATTTTTTACAGGTTGTATATCACATTATATTCTTGTAATGTTATGCATATTATTCAGGGAACTAAACAAAATGTTTATTTAACAAATTATTCATTCCCTTTTTATACGCATTTTATAATTTATTAATAAATTTGTATATATTTACAAAAATATTCATTCTTCAAGCTTCGTTTAGTGATATACTTCTTTTTATGAGATATATACTACACTTTTTCCCGCTATTATGTATTTGTGTTCGGCATTTCGATACATTTTTAATTTCGTTCGTAATTAATTTTAAAATTTTCTAAGGAATGAATGAAATATTTAATTCAATTGATACCATAAATGTTCAGTACTATAAGGTTTTATAGTTATGATTCTTCATGTTTTAAATTCATGATATAAAGCTCTTTTATATGTGTCTAGGATTTTCTCTCTCTCTCTCTCTCTCACACACACACACACACACACACATATAATCTCTGGAACTGATTAACACAATACAGACGTCATCTAAATCTAATACTGTTGTGTGTATAAACAAAGTATAAATTTTTGTAATAAAAATATTCATTAGTTAAGTTTTTGTTGTAAAAAAAGAAACCGCTAGCAACATTGAATTTCATAATTTGATGTGACTTATATCAAAAATTAAGTCTTAAATTTCACTTACAATAGAAGTTTTTCTAACTATCAATAAGGAAGGCCAAAGAAATGAAAAGTTAAAAGATAATTTTTAACATTGAATATAAAATGAATCATAATATTATAAATCTTCTAAATTTCTAGTATATTTCTGTACTGCACATATTCATGAAACTTGTAATTTCATTTTCCCGCTATCTTTGAATTATATAGTCATTATTAGGGATCGGGAGCAAAAGATCAACCTGTTCTTTTGAACCTGTTCTTTTAAAAGGGCGAGAAAAAAAAAAGCAATACTCGTAATCCACCAGAAATCTATTCTTTGCTGTTCAAGTTGAATAGTATTGTCTCAAGTTGAAATGACTACATGTTTAGATCTGCCCTTGTCTTAGTGCTTTTACTTGCGTCCAATGATGGAACAGCAATTCATTTAAAGTTATTTTGGAGGAATGTAAGGAATAAAAATAAGAATTCCTTGTTAAGGAACTAAAGAACAAGTTAATGAACTGTTCTTTAAAAATGAACAGGAACAGGAAAGAATAATTCATTGAAAAGAGCAGAAATTCCCAATTCTATTGGTTATACTATGAATGTGTAACGGTTACCAGTTCCGTTTGTCATCTTAAATTTTACTCTAATCACAAGATCTACATTTCAATTTAAATTGATGCACGGACAAATTAATTACAATAGTCAATTATATACAAAGTATCTTTTCATAACCCTGAGAAAGGGGAAGCTCTACATCGGCGTCCTTTTCTCCAAGTACTAAAAACTTCTATAATTTATCAAAGAATACGCTTAACGGAAAACGATGCGTGTACCTTCTTCAGTTTTGCTCCGATAGCATACTTATCTTATCAAATCCACAATACACGTCAGAATTCTCTTCTGCACACATCTATCCCATCTCCTATGTTTCCATTACCTTCCTTTCTTTCTCACTACATCTCAATTTATATCTAAACTTTGCTTTGCATAACCTGTAAGCTGAGTTATTTGAACTAAGAAGCTTCTAGGGAATGTCCATAAGGGCAACTGAAGGGAAACATACCTCATATCGCAACAAAATGGACGAATGAAATCGTGAAAACTAATCCATTTTAGCATTTTTTTCAAATTTAATTTTTCTGTACGAGTTATATCATTGCCTTATATGCCTTTAAAAAATTTAAATGCAAGCTTTTCGACACAAAGTTACAGTTCTCGAACATATTCGAAGATAATATCATTCATCTTTTCTTTAAATAGGTCGATGAAAAAAAACGAGAACAGGTTAGAAAAGATAACAATATATAAATACTTTCAGAGCCTGGATAATTTATGATAACTATCCTTATGCCCTAAAAAAAGAACAGGAATTGATAAATAAACCGGGAAAAAAAAAAACATTAAATAAAAATAATTCTTCATCATAATACTGAACCTAACTTGTCTTATAATATAGGGCTTATTATCTTATAATCTTTGAATGTGATTTCCGTAAGTAGGTTAAAGGGGTTTTAGTTACAATTCTGGAAGGGAACACATTGGTTTTTTAAGATGTAAAACTGAAGTACTTCTCAATTCCCTCCTTCTAAAGAACGCTAAAATATCTCAATAATATTCAGCTTCATTCTAATACATAGGAGTATTACCAGTAAAATTTACCTTAGGAATTTTTTATCCATGCAGCAATTCTTAGTAGTGATATATAACGGTTATAGTCTTAAGATATTAAAAAAAACTGTGTAGTCTTGAACTTCTTAATAAACACAATATTGTTTATATATTTCTATAAGCATTATATAGTGCGTGACCACAATTTTGCTTTAGGAAACTTTCCATGACGACAGGAAAATGAACGCATTTAAGAGATTAATACTTTATTCGTATTATTCAGTTTTTGATATGTCTTTAGTTCGTTTAAGAATTTTCGGTACATTTGAGAAAATGATTTAATACACACATTTTACTTATGTTCGGCGCTCACAATGATCAAGAATTTTGCACGATTTTTAGTTCAGGCATCACTTGCTGCACATATCTGGTAAAAACAAGGATTCAAAAAGTAGCACATTAAATTCTCCAAATTATTTGAATATCATGTTTTAGTTTGTTTACTACAGAGGCTTTACAGTGATTTCCTCACAGATTTTTACATCTTAACAGCATACTGTGACCAATAATTTCTTGTAAAATGCACATATGGGTACCATTAATTATTTATCTTTCGTGGGATGTTCAAAAAGTACCCGTGTTTGGTATGGGAAATGGGGTATACGGGAAGAGAAATGGGAAGTGAGTAACTGACTTTAGTGTTGTCTAGTGATTGCTCATCCTTTTACTAAGAAGTTCATAATATGTCCTTTGCATCCTAAAAGAATCGGCTCTATAACTTTTCCGGCCCATAAGACCGTCTTCGCCTTCTTTAAAACGGATTCATCTAAAGTAACCGATTGTTTTGATTGTTGCTTGGCCAGTGACCATGAATCCAGGTCTCATGAACGACAACAACACGACGTAAAATGACAACTCGGCACTATATCAATCACATTTTGATTCGGTAGTAAATGGCTGACAAATCAAAACTAAACTTCACTTTTTTTTTGTCATACTTGTTTTGGCGTCATTTAACACATGATGCCATACAAAGGTAACACCATCATGCCTTAACAGCGCTGTCTGTCTACAAACACGGGTACTTTCTCATTTGTCTTATTTCATTTTAGATCATTAAAGACTCGCATTTTCCTCATACTGAATTTGAAACTCCTCTTGTCATTTCTCCATGTCATGCCATTGCTTCATGTTATAAACATTCGGCACACTCAAAGGTACGAAATTATTATAAATACATATTTGAGTTCTAAATCGTTATTTGAAACCTAAATATATGCATTATATTAGATGTGCATTACGTGCATGTACTTTTTAATTAAGAATTTGTCCTAGTTTTTATTTGTAAGGTTTAATAACTTAAATACAGTAATAATTAATTCAATAACTTATAGATAATAAAATTAATACTGATAGAAAAGGTAGTTTCAATTGATCTTAAATAAACAGAAAAAAATGCGAACATGATGACAATTCTCTGTAAAAAGTGTGAGAGTATTTCTTTAAATAAACAATTAAATAAATATTCACTTTTAGTATAAATGTATAAAAAAAACCTTCTATTTCATCTTCTAAACCGTAGTTGCTGTCGTCAGTTATTAAGCTAAAGAATTCGTTCAATGACCTCTACTCATTTGAGCTCTTCAATGTTTGATGGCTTTGAGTTATATAGTATAATCTAACAAGCCGATGCATCCCAAACATGCTCACTCATATTTAAATACAATTACGAGACTTATCCATTTTCTTCAAACCATTTGATTGCATGAATGAACATTATTGCCAACAATAATAACCCAAAGGCATTTGTAAAAAAATCAATGAAAAGATCCAGAAAGCATGTGGAGGAACCTCAAATTTGATAGTCGAGTAGGATAATTGATAGTATTAGAGTCAAACAGTATAGTGATTAGTTGAAAGGTACAGAGAACGCTTGAATTTAAAGTTTCTTGCTTCTTCGCAGAGAATTTTTAAAAAATTGTTCTACTGTGTCATTAGCGCATTTTTGTACCTTTTAGACGACCATCAAATAACTATTAACATAACTAAGTCGTCTTTAATTAGTATGAATACTAAAAAAAATCCCAATTTAATGTTTTGATACGTTAAAATAGTTCTTATATAAAACATGACAGCACATGATTTATCTTATTAAGTACAATGTTGTGGGAAACAAATTTCGAACGAAAAAAATTATAAAAGCAAAGATTTAAATTTTTTTTTTTCCTTTTTTGGAAACTTGCGTTCGTTTTCAATTGTGAACAACTTTTTTTTAAAAAATGGGTGTTATTTTAATGTTATATATTTTGTACAGATAAGACAGTTATTTGGTGACATGTTTTGTTCTGATAATATAGTTATTTCAGTATTACATGTGTTGCACTTAAAAGATACTCTTACACGAAATGTATCACGTTTATTATTTGATTATATAATCTAATATCGAAGACTTTAACTAAAAAAATTAAATATGATAACTGCATTTTAAAGACTTTCTGAAGACACAATTTTCCAGCAAATATTACAATATGAGATTATATATACTAACACACTTAATTTAGCAGCAATTTTTCTAACAGATTCACTTTTACGATAAATAAAGAGGAATCCAACAAGTACCCCGTTTGCATTTCTCACAATTAAGAGCCTGTCTGATTAAATGAATTTTCAAACCAATAACAAGAGTTAAATTTCAAAAATATAGTATGGAATGGATAATTTAATTTTAAAAATCCAACACACGCCTCTGAACGACAAGTCATGAAGCATGGTTTGGCTAAATGTGTGACATAAACAAGACTTCATGAATACTTTGCGAAATTACTCAAATTTTCTTATTCCCTCTTCTGCTTCATTAATTCCCTAACGTTTATCTTTGGAATAGTTAGTAAACACTAATAAATATTCAAAATTTGCATATTACTTGGTGGAGAAAACAGGTTTACGAGTAATACTTCGTTAATAATAGGTGTTACACACTATAAAATAAATATTTATGTATTTAGAGGACTTATGTTAAATTTATATAACATAGTACGCATAATATTTTTAGCTGAAAAATCAGTGTTTGTGATTTTATTGAATTGTTTACTGAAGAAGTTATTAACTCTTTATCTTTCGTAGATTTTCTAATTACTTTTCCGGACACTGATCATAAATTTATTTCATTCTTTTTCTTGCCCTAAGTAGAAAATATTCCAAATAAAATTTCAAATACGACAGTTTTTGCTCAAGAAATTTTACATTTTTAATATTGCTTTGAACTAATGAAAGTAATTATTTTTTGTACCTGCTTTATTAATTTGAAAACAACAGAGATAATTAGGAGAGAAATCCAAAAGTATATACAACAAATCATTGCTCAGTTCTAAAAATTCCTAATTTTATTGTAAAAACAATTACTTTAGAATATTCCTGCTATCTTAAAGTTATTTTTATAAAATTAAAATAAATATTCTGAAGGGAAAACAACAAGAAAATCCTTATAAGTACAAGTTTCATTAGGGTAAGGGACATACGTAGCAGTTTCATAAGTTCAAAGAGATTTCTAAAAAAAGAAAAAAGACGCATAACAAAACTTTTCGGGGGAAAAAATTAAGTCATGAATGGGGCTAATCTTAGAGATCTAGGTGGCCATTCTATCCGATTTTTTTTCTTTTGAAAATAGAGCATGATTTTCGTGTCTGACATAGCACAGTGCTTTCACAGCAAAAATGAAATACTTACTAAGAAATTCTAAACATTGCTCTCCAATTTAAAATTCTGTTATCAGAGTAAACAAATGAAAAAAATTAATTGAAAAAATATTGTGAACTTGATTTTTAATACCACTTACTGAGTAATAATAATTAATACCACTGAAATTCGTAATTTTTAGAATGTACCAATTTTATTAATTAGAAAACAACAGAGAGAATTAGGAAAGAAAGCAATTGACTCGAATTGAAATAGATTCATTAAGTATACAATACATAAGTATGTACAATAAATCATTGCACAGTCCTGCCTTTTTAGATCCATATGTTTTATGTAAATACAATTCCTTATGATTTTTATCTTAATCTGAAAGTTTATATTCCTAAAATTAAAAAGTATATTCTTCCTGTAAAAAAACTCATGATATTTATAAATATAAGTTTCATTTGTGCAACCCTATTTTGCGTCCAAATAATGTATTATATTTTAAAACATACTTCGAACCATTTAAGAATGATTCCTTTATTAAGTATAGTAAAAAAAGAATAACGGATATACAATTGTGTTGCAAAACTTTATAGTTTATACTAAATCATTAATTACTATTATGTCAATCACTTTTATTGTAAAAAATAACAAGAAAAGAAAAGAAGAGAATAATAAATGTATATGTAGAGGTACCTTAGTCAAGTCACTTTTTATTTTAAAGAATGAAATAATGGAAAATAACACACCGGAAATATAAATCAATTCGTCAAATAACTAATCAATTCGGAAAAAATTATGGAGCGAAAGCACTTCATGCTGTGAAGGTTACTAAGATATGCCAATTCCTTCTGTGATAATAATCAGTAATAACAGATGATAGAAAAAAAAAAATTCATTTTTTTGTTTGTTTTAATCACAATAATTCTTCTGTTAGTTCATCAGACGTTCTCGGAAGGAAACGACGTATTAAAATTTTTTTCACCGAAAATACTTGAAAACTTTTAAATGGGGCTCAGCTTGGAGATATGGAAGATCATTCCATCCGATTTCTTTCTCTCTCTCTCTCGAAAAGAGAGAGTGAGTTTTGATTTCAACTTAATATGGTGTTCCCATTGAAAATATGAAATCCATACTTTAAGAAATATATATGTATAGCTCTCAGGATTAAACTTTGGTGTGCTCAGAGTGCATCTTTTGAGATTAAAGTTTTTTTTTTCATAAGTGTTCAATAAATCACAACCTTTCTTTATTATTTCACAGAGACTTCTCAAAAGGAAAAAAATATATATATAACAAAAAATTTCCCTGAAAGTATCTTTAAACTCTTGATTGGGACTCAGCTTAGAGATTTAGGTGGCCATTCCATCCAAATTTTGTTCTTCCTCTTTTGCAAAGAGAGCATGAGTTTTGAGTCCCACATAACACAGTACTTTCCTTGCGAAAAGTAAATATACTTTAGGAATTTTAAGTATAGCTCTGAAATTTAAAATTTTGTATAATCAGAATGCATCTTTTGAAATATGAAAATTTTTTTTAGAAATTATTTACATAAATAATTAAATGAATAGTTATTGAGGGATTTACTTTCTTAACACCATTTTGCACTGAGGAAATTAATAACTTTTTGTTAGTTCCAGTTTTATTAATTAGTGGGGAAAGAATTAGGAGAGAAAGCAATGCATGACACTATTGAGCGATTGATTCGAATTTAAATAGATTCAATAAGTAAAAATTGCTGTACATACTATGCAAAAGTATGCACAACAAATCATCGCACACTTTTGTTGTTTTAGATTTATGCATTGTAAAGTAAATACAAAGCTCCAGAATTTTTCCATGGTCTAAAAGTTTATACATATAAAATTAAAAGGTATTTTATACAAAAATATATGATTCATTAGTACAAAGTAGAAGTTTCATAAGTACAACCGTATTAAATGAGTGAAGAATGTGAAATAATCTAAAATATGCTTGGAACTATTTAAAAATAATTTGCTTATTAAGTATAGTAAGAAAAGAAAAATAGATATTTTCGATTTAGATTCAAAATGTCAAATCATTAATTAATACGAATTAATTACATTAATTACCTTTTATTACAAAAAATAACGTGAGAAAAAAGAGCACATTAAAAGTAGAAGTACTATAGTCAAGTCAGTTATTACCTTTTAAAAAAGAATGAAACTTTAAAATAACACGCCGAAATTATAAAACTTAGAATATCTTACTATATAATTTGTAAAAAGTTCAAGTTGCCAAAATACTTCAAGCTATAAAGGCAAACAAGTTGTGCCAATTCTCCTGTAATGCATATCTGCTATATCAGAAGATGGAGGGGAAAAAATTATAAGAATATTTCATTTTTTGACTATAAATCGCAACCACTCTTTTATTATTTAACTCGAAGTTCTCAAAAAGATATGCTATATCAAAAATTTTTTCACCAAAAATATTTTTAAAATCTTGATTGGGACATAACTTGGAAATCTAGGGAGCCATTGCATCCGATTTTTTTTTTCTTTTTTAAAATGAAAACATGAATTTTTAATCCAACATAATACTAGGTTTTCATTTTGAAAAAATGGGAAACCATTAAAAATTCTAAGTATAGCTGTTAAATTCCAAATTTTAAATACTTAGATTGTATCCTTCCGGCAATTGTACGATAAATCGTTATTTTTCTCCATTTGTTCACAGAGATTTCTCAAAAGAAAATTATGTATCAAACAATTTTTTGCCGGGAATATTTTTAAAATCTTGAATGGGACTGAGCATGGAGATCTAGGCAGCCATTCCATCCAAATACATATCTTTTTTTCTTTTTAAAAAAAGAGTGCATGAGTTTGAATACTACATAACACAACATTTTCAAAGAGATAATGAAATCCTTAATTAAGGAATTCTACGCATCGCTCAGAAATTTATAATTTTTGTATTATCAGAGTGCATCCTTTGAAATTTGAAATTTCATTTTAGGAATTACTTTTTAAAATATTAAATGAAAAATTATCGCTGGATTTGAGCTGTTCGTTTGAAGACGAGTACACAAATGACTTCGTAAATAAAATTGGGATTCATCCCAATGACTTTACGATACTGGTGTACCCACACAGTTTTAAAGAACAATTTTCAGACTTTTTTTATACCATAATTGGTTAGATACATAAAATATATTCTTTCTTCCTCAACTCTGTGTGTAGTTTTTCTGAACACGTCACAATATCGGTAATAAAGTGTTGTTAAAATTGTTTATTGAAATATTTCTTATGTTAACAAGCAATTTATTCCACAAGCAAGCTTTTTCTGAATTTTTAAGACTTACTTACTTAATATTAGCTTGTAATTTTTCTATTCTTTGAGAATTCGTAAAAGGAGAAAGGAATACTTTATCAAAAATAATCTCTTTAGCCATTACATTTTTTTAAAACAAATATAGATTGGTAAATAGGAATGATCCATGATGTTCCCTGACAAGAAACCAATTTATCTAAGCTGAGCTATTGAAATTCTCATACAACACACAAAAACAAAATCTCAAATTCAATGACTACCACTTTTTGTCGTCTACACAATTAAAAAGAATTATTATTAAAATGGACTGAAATACAATTCATCACTGCATGCAAGTCTCAATTTTAAGTTTCTTTTATTGGTTGACTTACAGAAATTATGTGAATAATTTTCATTCTTATCTTGCCGAGAATATTGAAACTGTTTTTTACACAATATGCTTAAGAACATAAAATTTCTAATTGTCACTCAATTAAAAGAAATATTTATTACATAATTTTCTTAATAAATGAATTTTTCCTATCAAAGAGGATACAAAGATGAACTGTTATTTATACCTAGATGACCTAGGACTTTATTGAATGTGAAATTTCTAGACAGTTTCACAATTGTTTTCCTTGCCTTATGTCGTACTCCCCCCCCCTTTTTTTTTTAAAAAAAAAAGGTAGAGTTCTCCATACTGACTCACAGAAACTGACGCAGGAAAAAATCTATTTATGAGAAATTTGTCAGTAAGAAAGAAATGTTTGTTTTCAACATCTGTGACATAAAGTAGTGTGTAATGTAAACAGGAAATCGTATATCTGTTATGTCTGAGAGGATGCTCTCTTGCGAGACTACTTATTCGTCTTTTCTTCCTCATGATCTTTACATTGAATTAAATTTTGAGAGATAAAAACGATATCTAATGTTTCTTCATATGTATTATAAAAATGAATGTAAAAATAAGAAAATTTAATCTCGTTGATTATTCACCTTCATGAATATATTTTACGCAGACATTGAATGAAATGTTAATTAAAGATATGGAGCTAAATGATAATTTTAAATTTCCTCCGGTTATGTGTGAATTCTTATTTCTCTCTTCATATAATTTTATATACCTTTATTCATTTTTTATAATAATATTTTTCAAAGTTAATTATTGATGTCGATTTGAAATTCATTACACATACACGCAGTATTTGTGTGTTATTGTGTGTGATGAATTTCAAAAGTACATCAATAATTAAGTCTAAAAAATATTATTATAAAAAGATGTGTAATTGAATTACCATGATTTAATACGTTTTATGATATTTTTCAAAGTTAATTATTGATGTACATTTGAAATATATACGTTTCACAATAAGCCAAAATTTAGTAAATACAATTTGTATACATATATTGAGATTTGTGACTCAGATGAAAACAAACCTATAATCTTCTAAAACCCTGTTATTATTTCCTCCTGTGGTCATTATATATATATCAGAATCTAGCATTTAAATATAATATCTATTAATTTATCTGATCAGAAACCATCGTGTTTGAGTCTTTACTGTATTTCAAAATGAGGGTCCTATTCACTGACCCTATGCAGTTGCTTCCTGGCTGTAATCTGATCTCTCCAACATTTGTCAACATATTTACTATTCTTTCGTTTATAGTTTCCACTTACTCACTGCTTATAAATACATTTAATTACTCTATTCGTTGGAAGAGGTCCCCAAAGTGTTAGTTGAAGGGCAAAAAGGGATATTTTATTCAAAAGTCTGTAAATAATAATATGAAAGCTTCATTTTTGAATTTATAAAGCAATTTAGCATGTGTGAGTTAAATCGATAAAGTGGCGCACTTTTTTTATATTCATAAAGTTGAAATTTTAATTACTTATTTAATCCATAAAATTTTATTAAAAGATTCTTCTATACACAAACATTGTAGTAAACATTTTATCTAATAAGATATAATTTCTAGCATCTTGATAAAAACATTCAAGTTTAACCATTGTAAGAATCGATTATATGTTTTAAAATTTTTTATGTAGAAACTACAAGGAAAATATTTTGGTATTCACGTTATTATTGCAAGAGCTTTTACATATATATAATTTTATAACTACATTTATAATTTTCCAATATGAATTGTTGCATAATTTTGAAGTCATTGGTTACTGATGATGGTTTTTAAGTCTCAATGTAGATCTAAAGTTTAAAATTCAACTATATTTCATAATCACAAGCTAATTTACTTAAACAGTAGAATATTTATAATAGAAAGTTATAATTTTGAAAATGATTACTAATTACAATGGTTACAAATGGAAAGAATGTGAAATCGAGAAAATGGCTAGTCAAAAAGAGGGGGAAAAAGATTAAAAAAATTTTGTTTAAAAACAAAGTCCCCCCCCCCCAAAAAAAAAAAAAAAAAAAAAGGAAGAAAGAAAGAAACTGACCTTGCTAACTTCATTCTAACGTATGATAACATTTTTTACCCTGAAAATTTCTCGTAAATGTATAATTATTCAAAAAAAAAAAAAAAAAATATTATATAGCACATAGTAGGAGTACTTCCGAGTCCCAGGCTGCAAAGAATCAATTACTGTGAAATATCTTCTTCAAATTCCTAAAGCATTTTTATTTTTACATGCAAAATATTCGAAAGGACGAAAACGTTGCCAATGATAAAAACAAAAAGAATAAAAATAGACGATTCTACCATAAAATCAATTAAAATAAACATTAAAATAAGAGCTAATGATAAATTATAGATAATAATATTCTGTTAATAAAATAAAAGAAACAATAAAATAGTAAATTAAATATATATCTTAGCAACGTAAATATACCTTAAACTAAATGTAATTATTATATTCATAATGTAGTCATATGTTATAATTATAACGTCAGTCTTTCGAACCTAACATAATGTAACCTTTTTTTTATGCCCACGCATTTTTGTTGACGTTTCCAGAAAGGAAATAGAAGTATTTCATATCTTTACAGGATGTCAAAGTCTTTCCTTTCATGTATTGATTTATAATTAAATTGAAAGAAAAAGCGGTAACTAATTTCTTTAATCAACTAATAAAAGTAACCAATAAAAGTTAAAGTAACTAATTTCTTTAACGAATCGATATCAGTGAACCTGATAAAAGAATTTTTATTCCTTAAAAATGTATGATATGAGTATTTTCAATTTGAACAGAAAATATGAACACGATCTAAGCTTACTTTTATTTCATTTCAGGTTTATTGTAAAGGTGAATAGAGATGATGCTCTTATCTAAATGATGTTATCCAAAAAATACCCCAAGAATCGCAATCTAGCTGATGGAGTTGCTTTCACTTTCACGCAAGGTAATATAGACCGAAGTTTTCAATTCTTAAGGAAGTTCGCTTTCTCTCTAAGTAATTGAATGGTAATGTAGCCTGTATCAACACAATAGAATTCGTTATGCTTTGTGCGTTCTTGTAAGGTAATACCTAGTGACTCTTTAATTTCGCACAAATACAAAGAAAGTTCTTTCCTAAATATTTCAAAAGAATCAAGTATTACAGAAATGATTAAAACCTTTCAGTTGCATCAAACTAGGAGGAAGTTGTTAGTCACATACATCTTTTTTTTTTTATGTAAATGAAATCTACCATTTGAATTTTTTTAACTGAAAATTTCTGAGGTAACGTATATAGGCTATCTTCAGCTAACGTTAAAGAACAGGTTAGAACAGAACAGTTTTTTTGATAAAAAAAAATCTCCATTATTAATGTGGTATTTTGACTGTATTAATTATTAACATAACATCTGTTTATTTAAATGAAAACAATGCATTATTTCAAAAAGAAAATTCCGAGGAAAGTTTTATTAAGGGTTACAACATATGAAGGCTGCATTCACCTGATGTTAAAGAACAGGTTAATATAGTACAAAGCAGTTTTTCGAATATAGATAGGCCTCATTATTAATTAGATTTTCAGGCTGTACCATCATTAATATGATATCTTATTATTTATTGAAATAAAAAGAATTATTTACAATCTTTCAAAAAGAAAATGTCTGAAATGAGCTTTATTAGGGGTTACAATATATAAAGGCTGTCTTCACCTGATGTTAAAGAACAGGTTAATAGTACAGAAAAGTTTTCCAGATTGAAAAATGCCTCCGTATTAACACGATATTCTGACTGTGCTCATCATTAATATAAATTCTGACATCATTAATATAACATTATTAAAATGAAAATAATTGTTTGCATTCTTTTAAAAAGAAAATTTCTGATATAAGCTTCATTAAGGGTAGCAACATATAAAGGTTATCTTCACCTAACGTTAATGAATAGGTTTGATGTTAGAATAATGAACGCACAGAACAGTTTTTCGGATAGAAAAAAAAGCATCATTATTAATACAAAATTCTGACTATACTATCATTAGCATAATATCTGATAGTTTATTTAAATGAAAACAATCGTTTGCATTCTTTTAAAAATGAATTTTTTTTATATAAGTTTTATTAAGGGTTATAACATTTCTTCTAATGTTAAAGAACAGATTAAAAACGTAGAACAGTTTTTGTATTGAAAAATATCTCATTATTATAATAAGGAATTCTGGTTATACTACAGTACAGGAAACATATTACTGCATTACTTATATGCGTTTTATGCTATTTTTTCAAGCTCAAAATGTGTTCCATGTTCTTTCTCTTTCACTCTTAGAGGTTAAATGAAACTAAATTTTCCGTCGAATTTGAGAGACATTCGAAGGAATGAGACATTTGGAAAAATGTAAAACTTAAGAATATTTCTTATTTCTCGCAGTATAAAAGAATATATGATATAATCAGTGTATTTTTTGTGTGGCTAAAATTTCATTCCAAGTTTTAGATTTTATGGTTAAAAAAAAAATCTATAATTATAATAATTCCGCGTAAATTTTAACAGATTTATTAACTACTTAATTCATTGTCTGTTTATAGTAAACTCTTTAAAAATACACCACTTAAATATCTTAAATTGTTCAAGAGTTTTAAATACTTCACATTTATAAAAATTTATATTTGTTATAAATAATGCACCAGAGAGTAAAATGCAGAGTTCAACAAAAAGCTCATGTATTAGAGAGAAAAGTAAGATCTAATCTTTAAGTAATTTCAAATAAGTCTTTAAGAAAATACACATTTTATGAGGTTTAGGTCTACAAGGAACTTTCTAATTGCGTTTTCAAATGCGTTATGGTAGGTGATTTAATGAGTTTATTGTATTATTCTTTTTTCAGTACACTCATGTAGAGAAAATATAGATATTTTCTTTATTTTTTAAAAATATAGCTAATGATCTTGATTTACGACTCTATTAAAAAAACTTTTAAAAAATTTTAAAAGAAATATAAGTAAAATATGTAAGATTCCATTATAAAAATCGAGAAAAAAAAAGTTTCATATATGTGAGCATAAAAGGCTTGATGCAGTGAAAGAAAATGCGCTTAATATGCCTGAGATAAGACTTTTCTCGTCTTTTAAGGCTTTTTTATTTGTTATTTTCAGGCATATTATTTTACTTTTTAAGGCTACTTATTATTTTACCTTTTACTATTATACCTTTTAAGGCCCAATATAATATTTTGTCCCTAATTATCCCCAATCACTTTGATAAACACGACTGATATGGATGAGAGCCATCAAAACTTTTCTAAGTTAAAAATAAGGAAAATAGCCACTCTTTTAAAATATTACAATAAAGAAAAGTGAAAGCAATATTTAAAGATGCAAGATCAAGCAGTAAAAATACGAAAAGAAAGAAGAGTTAGTCATATAAATACTAGCATTATATTACAAGAACGAGTCATATACTTGAATTCAATGTATTTCACATTAGATGTAAGCCAAGACAGTAGTAATATAAAAAGGAAGCATAGTTAGTCATGTGAATACTAGGATTATAATATGAGAATGAGTGTTATTTCTGAATTCAACATATTTCATATTAGACATAAGACAAAACAGTAGTAATACAAAAAGAAAGCTGAGTTAGTCATACAAATACTAGGAATATAACATGAGAATGAGTGTTATCTTTGAATTCAATACAATTCTCATTAAATGTAAGACAAAACAGGACACATACATAAAGAATGGGTTAGTCGTGTGATTACTAGGATTATAATATGAGGATGAGTGTTATCTTTCAATTAAATAAATTTCACACTAAATGTAAGACAGAACAGTTCACATACAAAAAGAAGAATGAGATACTCTTGTGAATATTAGGATTATAATATGAGAATGAGTGTTTTCTTTGAATTCAATATATTTCATATTAAATATAAGACAAAACAGTAAACATACAAAAAGAAAAATTATATAGTCGTGTGAACACTAGGATTATAATTATATGATGAGTGTTATCTTTGAATTCAATATATTTAACATTAGATGTATGACAAAACAGAAGAATAGAAAGAAGAAGAAGAAAAATAAAAAGAATCAGTTAAGCATGTGAATATTAGGATTATAATATGAGGTTGAGTGTTATATTTGTGTGAATAATATATATTTAACATTATTTATAATTAATTATTAAATTAAGTAAACTTACCATTTTTGGTTCTAGTTTCTTGACAATTTTTCCAGCAGTTCAGCATCTTTCACGACATTTTTGCAATGTTATCCTTTCATTTAAGAACATCTTTACATTAAAATTCTTGAACTTATCAATAAATCCAAACATTTCTGAAATGAATTTCATTTATATTTTATTATTTTGAATTTCAAAAAAAAATTTGGGAAAGAGTATATAAATAATTTAAATAATCAAAATAAATAAGCAGCTAATTTTTTTTCTTCATACAAACTTTTATTCTTAAATACACAACACTATAAAAGCATTGAATACAGTTGTTATATAACTAACAGTTCACATACTTTTTCCAATTAGAAACTGAAGGAATTTAAAATCGTTCCATAACATTTTGTATAGCTTTATGACATATTTTCTTTAACTATGGTTTACAAGATACTATACTTCCTGTTAGAGGTGTGAAAACGTTTCTCTTAAGTAATAGGTTCCAAGGAATTAGTTCTACTCTGGTAATAGGTTCCAATACCCTATTACTTTTTAAAAAAACATTTTAGTTTCCTATTAATTTTAGATGGAAGTTGGTAAAATCTTAGGCAAATGTAGTGATACAAAAAAAGTTTCAAATTTAATTTAAACTAGTCGCGTCTTTAAAAGAGCAACAAGAATAGTCATTTTAAAAAGTAACAAAACTAATAGGGTTTTGAATGGAACATATAACTGACGAAATAAATTCCAAACACGTAATGCTATTATCTATCCTAGTACGTGAAAAAAAGTTCATCCCTACTTCTTATCATAACGTATATATCACAACGCCATATATAATCTGAACAAATTGCCCAATAAAAACCTATCTGCTTAAAATGCTTAATAAATACATTTTATTTCTAGTGACATATTAAAATGAATGATTTTTCTTTAGATTTTTCTTCTGCGTTGTGGAAGAAAAGGTATATTAATGCTATATTAAGTTAAAAAATATCACTACAAAATATAATTTTAGACAATTACTGCTTCATTTTAACTACATTCTTCGGGCATAAATATTATAAAATATATTTTTCAACGCTTAAGAAAATATTGTTTTTAACTTTTATGTAATTCAGTTAATAGATCACTCCCTGGAGGGCGAGTTTAAATCGTTCTTGTTTTCATCTTGCATGAGAAAGAAAGATGTCTTCATCTGATTAATTGAGGACACAATTAAGATAAGAAGTGGCCTTTTTTTATTTATTTTACTCTTTACTAAATGGTATCTTTATCTATTATCTTTCTGAAATATTATGCATTTCATAGCTTAATATTGCGTTCTTAATGATGTTTATCTCGATATTTAAGAGGTACACTAGACATAAAAACGTCTCGTTTCTTAACTACTTAATACCGCTTAATTTCTTAATATGTTTCGGAAATATAAATCAGATTTGCAGATGTACAATACGAAAAATTAAAAAGTTATATGGACAGATATTATGTTAATATCAGTTTATGTAAATTACATAAAATTAAATATTTCAAGAGCAACGTTTGCAAAAAAAAAAAAAAAAAGTTTTTTAAATAATAAACATTTATATATTTTAGATGTTAATTAATTAAAATTCTAGGAAAGAAAATAACATTTCTTTTCTTAAATGTAACATGATATGAATACGAAAGCATGGTTCAACTTTTTAATACATTAAGTTTTCTTATTTTCTTTGAGACTTTTTCGAGAATAATTTTTACTTCATTTTTATAGATAAGTTAAGAATTAGAAGGGACTATAGAAAAAAACGAAGGAAAACAGGAAAAAAAAAAAGACTATCAAATGACAAATTTACTCGAAATTTATTTTTCAAACACATATGTTCATTTCTTCTTTTTCTAAATATGGGGGAGGGGAATTAAAATTTGTTCCAATACATTAAATGTTAATTTTTTTTTTTAATAAAATGAATGGAGAAACTGCTAAAAGTCTCCTTTGGAATAAACTTAGCAATATTTAAATAAGACATACTTAAATTCTGTATTTATTTCTATTTTATGTAAGAATTTAATTTTCAAGAAACAAGTGCAAAAAAGTTGCAATAAAATCATTTTAAAAAATGTTCCCCGTTTAGATTTAAATGAATATTCTAATTTAACTATCTATTAAACATATTTAATAAAACAAACTACCAGTAACATCTAAGGATTTATCAGAAAACGTTCAAATCAAATGAAAAATAATACTTATGTTCACATACAATTCGTATTTATTTCTCGAATTTCTTAATGTATTTTTCCTTTTTCGATCTTTTTAAAAAAATTTAACGTATCATGATAGAAAAACTGGAGTTTTCAAAATAATAACTCTGAGGCCAATTTCAAAGGTTTCAAAGATAATGTTATTTTCTTTCCTAGTATTTTAAATAATGAAGGTACGTCAAAAGAGAGAGTATTTTGATATTCCTCTAAGCTTTAATATTCTCTAAATGATTTTAGAAAATGTACCACCGCTTAAATTTCACTTATCAATTATCATACAATTTTTACCAAATATTTTTAAGAAGTTCTACAAGTATCTGAACAAAGACTAGCTCTTTTCCCAATAATCAAATATGAGAATTTTTTTAATATTTTGAATTTAAAAAAAATACCTGCTTTAAAAGCATTTGCAAAGCATTAATGAATACCAATAAAGAAATAATCAGCAAATTTTTAGTTTATGTTTCATCCCACATACCATGCTAAATTACCCCTTTGATGCTTTTGAACTTCTGAACAACTGCTGTCTTGCCTTTGTAAAACTATAAAAAGTAAAAAAATTACTAACACGCGTTCAGGTAAGTATATTGGTTGTATTTTTTTTTTAAATAATAAATGATCAATAGAATGTTTCAATGCTTGTGAGAATAGATAGTTTAAAACACTGAACTGTGGGAATAAAAAAAATTATTAATACATATTCAGGAAAGTATATTGGTAACCTTTTTTTAAAAAAATTATACAGTAAAATGTTTCTGAGTTCGTCAGGAAAGATAACTGGAAATATTGAACTACGGAAAAGAACCAGTATGCATTCATTAAAGTATATTGGTTGCGTTTTTGTTTTATTTTAAAAAAATAAATACACAATAAAACGTTTCAATGTTCGTCAGAAAAGATAGCTCAAAATACGTCGAATAACTTTCTAGGTGTTTATATTCAAAACTTACAATATAACAAGAATCACTCTCTTTATTTTTAGTGTTATGAATATAAACACTAATGCTCCGCACGAAAAATAAATAAACAAACTTTCGAAACTTTTCTCATCTTTTATGAAAAATGTTACTCTTTCCAAACGAATAAGTTTTATACCATGGAAGTCTAAGGGAAAAAAAAAAAGCAGAAAGGACTGATAAAAAAGAATAAAAAGGCGAAAGTGGTATAAATGTAGTTATTATGAGCGTTTTTGGAGAAGTATTGCTGAGCAGCCTACTGGGCTATGTAACATTGTCTCTTTCTTAGATAAGAGTTGAAAGAGATAAAAAGGAGAGAAACATGGCGGCATAAAAGGCAGTAGGTGAAAGGGAAGGAAACAGGTCTTATCAGTAAAAGTGCACATAAAACAAAAATAAAAAAGCGAGTATAGTTGATCGATAATAAGGATATGGTGCAGTACAAGATTGTGAGTACCATTTCTGAATTCCATCTTTGGCTATTTATACATTTTTTTGGCGATTGGAGAAACTGATTTATCTGAGAATAAATAAAATTTCATGTGTTCATAAAACTACAGCCGTTGTATTTTAATAAGTACATAAATTCGAGGATTTTCCATCTACTGTTTTATGTAAAGAAGTAACAAGTTGAATTTGTGATGAGTGTAAATCGTAGAGAAGAAAAAATAGTTAGACAGGAACAGAGGAGGTTTTTGTGTCTTTTATAAATATAAAAGCAAAATAAAAGGTAAATTAGTATATTCTTTGATTATCACAAACTAAATTTGAATTGTTTTAATACATATAAGCCATTTAAGAAAAATAAATTATAAAAATATTAAAATTATATAATTGTTTTCCAATATAAAAATAATCCACTTGCATTCATAGAAAGTTACTTTAAACATTTTTCAAATTACATGTTACAGCATAAATCAAGATATAGCATTTCATGAAACAGAAATTTTTATAACTAAGAAAACAATTTCATTAATGCACATTAATGGAATTTTTTTATTTAATTTAATGACTTTTTTGGAATAGCATTTATTAAGCTTTAGAGAGCATGATTTCTGACTTAGTTGATAACACGGTTGAAAATTTCTGTTAAAAATGAACGAGCTTTTAAAAAATAGTAAAAGAATTCCATTGATAGTAATGTGGCATTTCAATGTTTCCGGTGGGGTAGGGGTTTGGCGACTATCTCTCTGCCCCTTGGCTTGAAATGGGCAGTTTCTTTAGCAGTAACCCGAAACGGTATCGATTTCCCGCAATGACGTCACATTTTGGCGCAAAGGCGTGACAATGCATGTTATTGCTCGATAAACTGCAGATACCGGCCGCAACGCTTTTAATAATTTAGAAGGCAGGTATTCATTGCGTTCAGAAAGGACTTACAGTCCATAACATGGGTTGGAGACGTAATTAACAGTAAATCACAACTCTTCAGGGTTACCAAACCCTAATTACCTGACATGTTTCCTATTGTTATCGGCAGGTTCATATTTTGCGCTTTAGATCGCAGTAATTATTCTCGCCTTGAATTTATGCGCCTAATGAGAGCAAAATGACGATAAAGTATGTAGTTTCGCGTTATTAATGTCACTAACTCAGACGTGAAGAGTGGAAGTTGTTAAACGTGAATGCATTACTAATTTCTAGATAATCTTGTGTTAATTAATTCTTCTATAAGGAAGAATAGAACAGATTACTCTTCTCTGAATTCCAGATTTCAAACAGAATGAAAAATAGATGGATTATAAGAATTCTGTAAAGCCAATGTTTAGCAATAATTCAGAGTGTGTTAGAAAGGGTAGATGTATATTTTTAATGCATAGACAAGGGAATAAGAGGAAAATAAAATTAAAACCAGTTCAATGAAAAAATACAAATGTATTTAAAATACAACGAATTACTTACCTGTATTCATAACAAAGTTTGTTGATTTTTTTTTATTACTACTTAAACACTGTAAAAAAATATTATTTTGTTCAAACTTCAAATTAAAACGAACTTCTTCAGTAAATGAGATCTTAAAGTAAATTTTTATACATTAATTATTTGCATAATTTTATAATTAAGTAAATGATAAGTTAAATTACTGTCATAATTAATTTTACTACAATAAAATTATTCTTCACGTAATTGATGAAAACACTTAATGTTCAAATTTCATTCATGTGAATTTACAAAAGAATTTAGATACATTTTCCTCAATATTTTGAATTAATAAGTAATAGCTTCTAAGTGTTTAAGACAAATGAAAGTTAATTAAATAATTTTAATCAATCATAAAATATCTGAATATTTTCATTAAAAACTTCTATTTAAATACATCATTACAAGCACCAATTCAATTATGTTTCTATTTTAAAATTTCTTTTAAACTTTTTTTGTGTTTATACAGTACTCAATGTGTTTACTGAGCATTTAAAATCTTTTTAAAGAAATTTATATGAACAATTTCATATTAATGCTGTGAACTTCGCATATGATTTTCATGTATGTTATTTGCATAATGCACTCATATACATATATAATACGTAATTTGCAACTAAAGTAATTTTAATTTATTCAACTCAATAGTGCAGTGCCATCGGGAGTAAAACAATACAAGAGAAAATTTTAACTAGAACATCAAAAGGACTATAACTTAGGTTTCAAAAGAAATAAATAATGACACAATTAGGAACTAATGCGACAAGATTAAGAATAATATATAATGTTAATAAAAATATTTTTAACGACAACCATTAAACTATTATATACATTAGTATACACATATTAAAATTAGTAAAATATTTCAAATAAAAACTTAACAAAGTTTGCCTTTAAAGAGCTTCTAAGACGACTATTCAGCCATTTTTTTTTATTTTTCTTAGGCATTTCTTAAGTTTATTTTAAATAAATTGTTATAAGGCGCGACCAAGCAAAATTTTTAGTCTGAGAAGTTTTGAAAAATATAACCCTAATACTTTGAATATTTTGTTTATTAAACTTTTTTCTCTTATTCATGCTTCCTCCAGAGAAACATAAATTGAGATTTTTTTCCTCTTTCCTTTCCTAAAGGCTTTACTGATGATGTGAGAATAATCTTCAAGCCCTAAAGATGAACTTCACCAAAGAGCCTATTCTGAAGAAAGGCTCAATGGTGTGCGGCCATTGCAGATTGTGTCTCCTCTCTTAACTCCGGGAGGATGGAGATGAAAGATTCTTAGATGCAGGAGGAGAAGCTTCGGCCAATAGGCGCAAGGACCAATGACGTCAGCAGTGAAGGGAATCGATATTGCTGCAGTATGAGCTCTTGGAAAATTTTTATGGTGGTATTTCTTTGAGCCTTATTTTTTTCTCCCTCTTTTCAAAGTGAAGTCTACTTTTCGTTAAACTTGGCATTTTAGGGCAATTTCTTTTTCTTTTGTAATTTTTTTTTCGGATCTTTTAACTGATTAAAATTGTTAAAATGTTTCATAATAGATAATAACTATACACTTTTCATTTAATTGTGGGCGAAAAAAGGAAATGGAAGAAAGTCAGATTGTTTAATTAAAATTTTAGTTAAAATAATAAAGTGAACATACAAAGTAAAATAATAATTAAATAATGTAAAATAAAGTTTACTCAAAACATTTGAAACACATTTTCTTAAAAATTAGATAAACTGAATTACTCATATCCGTTGCAATGAATAACTTACGGCACAACTTTCACCAGAAAATTCTTTATATGGTCAGCAAGCAAACTTCAAAAACTAGTTTTCCCAAAAGAAGCAAAATATCTGGTAAAATTTTCGAAAGCAGGTTTGTTAATCAGGTTGGTTAGAAAAACAACCGTCTCTTTTATACCTGGAAAAATTCAAAAGAATTATTTTTCACGAAGAAGTATTTCGAGAAGCAGATAAATAAGAAAAGAAAAAGTAAACAATATAATCATCAAAATTAAATTTATTAAAAATACTTAATAATTGATAATATCTTTTTTAAATAACTTTTCTCTGATAATCAATGAGAAATTGTATTGAAATTTTCAATACAAGCCTTCAAATTCGTTTAATTTCATCAATAGAATGATTTGAAATTAAACGAATTAAGATGTTGATAATAATTTCCTTCAATTGAATTACTTAATTTCTGTCCAATTTTAATTCTTTTTTTTTATCTTACAGTCTTGATGGATTATTATATAAATGAAGTAAAGGTTGTCAAGAAGATTGAGATTATTTTCGAAGTATTGATTATTTTTAAACTTATTTTTTATATAGGCATTTAAGATAAAATTTTTATTTTATCTTTTAAATAGTTTTTTTAACATTTTTTTTTCATTGCCTTATGAATGAATGATCTCAAAAACAAAAACAAAATTTTATTTCGTATATACTTCTTGTTCAGCATAATAATTCAGGAATTCATTCGTAAATATCAATTTTGGTCATTTTGAAATTGAACTCAACAATAATGGGATGTTTTACAGATTTTGCACACTAAAGAACGATGAAAGATTATTTAATAGGAAAATTGGCTAAAAAATTTTCTTACCAGAATTTTTAAATTATATATTGTAGTATAAACCTGATTATTAACATGAGCGGTTTTAAGCACAGAAGCAAATCTTTCTTTATTTGAGATTATGAATAAACAACAAATAATGTAAATAAAAATATTAAACAATTAAGTATTCTACGGCAAATTCATTTGAAAAAATATATATAGATCTTAATGATAGTGCATCATTATCCACGAGCGTATTAAACTCATGTTTTATACTCAGATAAGAGTAATATATTCTCGTTTGATTTACATAGCAATAATGGAGAGAATTGTTTCTTAATTATTGTTACCATAAGAACACAGCATTATTTCATAGAGTCAAAACCAAAATAGACTTAAGGGATAAAATTAAGAACTCAGAGGAACTTAATAGCTACAAGTCCTAAGAAAAATATTTTCTATATATCTCTATACCGGAGGTAAAGAGGACTACTTCTTTCTTTTAAAGTAATAATCAGTAATATTCAAAAAGTAATAATGTTTAAAAAAAAAAAAGGTAGAAAATTTGGAGGTTAGTAGTCGAAAGAAAAAAATGTACAAGGGATTATTCAAAAATATTAATTAACAAGCAAACTGTTAATAAAGAAACTCACATACACTATAAAGGAATTTAAACTGAACTCCAGAAAAATTTAAAAATGCGCATAGCATCATTATCGCCAGTATGCATATATATAAAAGGTTTTGTAATATTTTTTTCTGTTCGATAATAACAGATCAAGGGGTCTTTTCATTATAAAACAAGCACACAAAAGCATAATTTTTATATTGACGAGGATATTTAATTTTTTGAAAAAAAGAAATGATGCTTGATGGTTTTTTTTGTTTTTGTTTTTTTTTTGTTTTTGTTTTTTTTTTTTGTTTTTGTTTTTGAACGTGATTCGATACTTGTTGTAGCATTTATATCAGCAAATATATACACTTTTTTTTAAATTTAAAAACAGGGAATGGAAATAATTAACATAAAAAGTATAAATGTACAACTATCTCATGCGAACGTCATATATGATTCTTAATTCTACAGTTTTTTAATTTTTTTAAAAGAGAATAACTCTTGAGGTTTAAAATAGAAGGTTTGGGGGAATACATTCCATCGAGTTAAAAAATAAAATTATACCCGTTCCTAGTTTAAATACATCACATCAGTATATTTATTCAAGAGAAACCTCTAATTCTTATAAGAAAAATAATAACTTCATGAAAATTTTCATTCATAAAAAGAATTACAGCATCTTTGTTTATCAAAACCTGCATTCTTTTTGGAAAGACAGCCATATAGAGAGTAAAATGTGCACATTTAAGTAGTTTTAAGAACTGAAACATGCTGAGAAAAACTATTCATCAACCAAAGAATTTAAAATATTCTCTGGAAGAACAAAACATTAGCGTTTTTAAATAAACCAAATGTGATACATACGAATAAAAGAACAGACTGAAAAATAGCTTTGAATTTTTTTTTTTTTAAAACAACAAAATAGTTTTTTCCCATCAAAATCAAATTCTATAAATATTGTTACTTTAAAAATAAAAAGGCCTTCTAAATTAAAAAAAAATATATTTTCATTAACTTTCAAAATCAATTACAATTACCATAATTAAAAAAAAATCTTCAAATGAAGACATAACGAAAAATAATGAAATCAAATGCGATTCCCCAATTTGTAGATTACCCCCTTTTTGCATTTTCATACATGGAAGTGGCATGGAGGGGAACGTTAAGAAGAAAAAATACCTTAAATGTTTTACGGTGCTGTAAGTTATGGTCGCTTTCCAACAGATCCTACAATATTTCCCCCTCCGCTGAAATAAAAGGGGATAGATTTCTTTGCACATAAATCGGCAGCAAGAGAACTGGGAAAAAAATTAAACTGCCCCTTTCGTATATAACGGTGCATGAGAACTTTTGGGGGCTTTTCAGCGAATATATATTGATTTCTTCCAAGGACGCTCAGAGGTTGTTTTTCAGTTGCTCTCAACTCCATGAAAAGAAGAGATTTATATATAAAGATGGCAAAAAATATCCGCGTTTTAATGGAAATGAAGCATAGACTCTTTCAATAAAAATGATTCATATATTTATTGCTTTTAGTACAATAAATTAACTTTCTATATTCTTTGGGTTTTATGAAAAATCAATACTGCTTGAATATGTTAACTTCGGGCTTGTATGTTATGTACACAAATGTGTGCATTATTTTTCTTACTCATGTTAATAAAAAATTTAGTCACAAAAATATTCAACCCTTTTATGATTCGTATAAACCGTAAAAGGTTTTTAATTAAGTAATTCTAAATGCATTATTTACGTTTTTGAGTAAATATCGAGCACACACAAATAAAGTGTTTCATATTTTGTTTCTCGTCGCTTCGTAGAACAAATTATTATTTTTAATGTTTAATTTAATTACTTTAATTATTATTATTCATGCATTAATTAAAATAATCGATCCATTGAATCAATTGTCCCTGTGAGAAGCCATTTAAATAAAAGTAATTAAATCACTTTTCAAAAGTATAATAAAAATAAAACTATTCCTTTTTGAAAAAAAAAAATGTCCGATTCCATTGACAAAAGATTCTAAAACCCAAAATGATAGAAATAATAATTAAAATAACTTCTTTGCAGTAAAGTTTTATTTTTCTGCAAAATGCTTTCATATGAAAATTTTATCTTCTTATATGATATGCATCAAGTGTTATTGCTGACGGAAATAATGTATCATTCTTAAAAAACTACCTTTTTTAAAAAAAATCATCAGTTTCCAGACGATCTTTAAGGATCATTGATTATAACAGTCTAAATGATAAAGAAATATTTTCAGGTATCAATTATAATTTAATCATGAATATTTTCGAGAATTTTGAACATCATTCCAGATTTTTCTGTCTTTCTTCTTTTTTTCGTAAATAAGCCGGTTTTGTTCAATTCGTTAAAATTACTAACTAATATTAAAATTCTTATTTTCTAGAAATCTTTTCTATAATACAAAACAGGAAATTAAATTCTCCCCCACCCCCAAATTTTAAATTGTTAAATTTTTTTTTACTTATTGAGTCAAATTTTTTTCAAATTTTACAATTCTTGTTACTAGTAAAGAACGAAGTATTAAAAAAATCTTTAAAATAAGAATCCTATTTCTATTGTTTATTTTACCTTTTTTTTTTATAAAAAATCCATAACATCTCACAAAACACGCATTTTTTATGTATTACTTTTACAATGCTTTTAAATAAGAAAACGGAACTTGTTTAAAAATTTCATTTTTTAATTACATTAAAATTTATTTAATAAAATGACTTTCGTATAATAGATTAGTATCTACAGGAATAACGTAAATTAACAAAATAATATCTTAATTTATATAAAATTAAACCAAGCATAATAAAATTTAACATACTGCTTATTGAAAATCAAGATTTTATAAGTCCCAAATAATTTTTTAACTAAGCTTCTGTTTATGGTAACAATTTTTTTTTTGTTATTCAATAAAACTAATTATTTGTAAGCAATACTGAAGAAATCATAAAAAAAAATTAATTACGTTCTATTTGTTAGATATATTTACAAAACAATTGAGTAAGATTTCTATAAACATTATAGTTTCCATTCCAGGTTAAATCATCTAACGTTTCACCGAAGTAAATTATATTATAATACCAGAGAAACTAGAGAGCTAATAATTTTTCACGTATGAAAAGCAAAAGATCGTAATTATTTTATACACATGCGATACAACTGTAGCTGTAATAAATTTTTTAATCCGCCAAAAATATTTTTTATTATTTAATTATTAACTAATATTTAATATATTATTTTCTTAATGTGTTTATTAAACAAATATATATTTTAGAAATTACAATTTAATTTAAAAAATTACGATAGAGGTAATTAGTCTTGAAGGCTGTTATATTTCCTCAAACTAATGCAACTTCCCAGGTACTCGATACTGGTATCAAGAGCCTCATAGAAGGATGTTGTTATTATTTAACTTTTTAATTGTATATCGTTTTTATTAACCTAGTATATTACAGTAATTAAAAATTTAATTTTAAAAAGATACGATAGAGGAAACTAGATTTGCGCGCTTTTATTTTTTCTCCATTTACTGCAGGTTCCCATTAAAAACAATTAATTTAGTCTGGAGTTGGTATTAAGAGCCACATAAAAGAATATTAATTTATTTTACTTATTATTTGTTTATTGTATTCATTAAACTAGTAGGAATTAAAAATTTAATTTAAAAAGGTACGATAGATGAAATTAGAATTCAAGGCTTTTATTTTTCTTTAAACCTCTGCACTTCCCAGTCAAAACAAAGCTATATTTTTGTCTGGTATTGGTATCAAGAAAGAGCCTCATAGAAGGATGCTCCTCCAAAGACCATGTTATGCATATTGATTTCCATTGTAATTTAGATCTTATTGACTTTGGAATTTTCCTTTAATCGATTTGGGGATATCTAAAAAATGGGTACCAACCGATTCTTTCCCTATCATCTAGGCATAATTCAAGATTTTTATAATTTCTCTCCTAATCTTCTTTGAGTAGTTTTGTTACGATGTTTTTCGTACACATTAAATTCTATTTATTCTGTTTAATCATATTTAATTAATTCAACATTACAAATTGCTTTAGTCTTAAATTTTATGATGTTGGAACAAAGCACGTATTAAGTCTAATCTTCATAAAATGCAAAAAAAAAAAAAAAAAAAAAAAAAAAAAAGTATTTAGTAAATCATCCTTTTGTAAATCTCAGAATTCTTTAACTATACGTATATACCTCACAAGAGGTGCTCTCTTAAAACTGAATCCTTCTAAATATTTTTTTTTGAAAATACACAATTTACGGAAGAGAACTGCAATTATTAAAAAAAACCAGATGTTTTCACTATGAAATTATGATGAAGTGAAATTGAATAAAAAAAAAAAAAAGTTCCAAGTAAAGTTTTGCAAAGAACAGATTTTAGCAAGGTGCGCATTTCTTAAAAATTATTATTAAATTACCCTATTAAATATAAGACTTAAAGTAAACGATGAAATATTGAGAAACAGGCAATAGTAAACTTCGTCGATATTAAAACTAAAGAAAACGATAAATTATTACATTGAATATATTTAAGCTAAATGTAATTAAAATTAAAGCAAACGATAAATTGTTAAAATGGAATATAATATCAGCTAAATGTAATTAAAATTAGAGCAAACGATAAATTGTTAAAATGGAATATAATATCAGCTACATGTAATTAAAATTGAAGCATATGGTAAGAAATTGAAAAGTGATCTGGTATGCCAAAACACCCTACCTAAAATAATAGCCCCTTGGGTGGTAAAAAGAATAAAAAAAAGGCCTTTGAAAGTATTCTTCAGATTCCCATGTCAATCGGAATGCTGTGGAATTCAAACGAATATCGATGTTAAACAATCAAATTAATGGTTAGTCTGCATATCATGGCTTATACAGTGAAAAATATCTTGATGGTAAATATTTATTTTTTGAAAAAGATTTATGATTTAATTTCCTAAAAGTATATATATTTTAAAATGAATAAAGTACAGTAGAACCCTATTGAATTCAACCTCTTTAATTCAGGTAACCCGGGTTAGGAAGATATTTTTTTTCAAATCTGAGAAGATATTTTCAACTTTCCATTAAAGTAATCATTTGTTTCATCCACGTATTTTGAGAAAAATTATTTTATTTACTAAAATCTTCTAACAGTTATTCATGAATAAAAGGAGGGTGGAGGGGGTGGAGGAGAGCAAGCATCAACAACAACAAAAGAGGCTTAGTTACACCTTTTATCACCAGTAACAAATGGCATATAATACTACATAATCTAAACGGAAAAAGCTTTCAAACAATTCAAAGGGCACTTCCATTGTTTACAAAGTAGACGTCTTTATCTTCCATAAATGTGACTAGTGTGCTATTCGTTCGATATGAAAATGATTTTGTCACTATGTTATATTCATTTCATTTTTTCCATTCTTCAGTTAGCTCGGATTTTTGATATCTCGAACCGACTGTGGTTCCAATTAATCCAATTTAACAAGATTTCACTGTACTGCAATATTTTTTGTGAATACCACAAAACATCTAAAGCGCGTAACACATTAATTTTCTTAATGCATACCTCATTTAACTCAAATTTCAGAACTAAATAAAAAAAATTAAGTAAATAAATAACAGCTTGACTAGATATTAAACTGTTTGAGGTAACAATGCAGCAATTTGATACCTCCGGTATATGAATTGCAAACTTTTAACATTAATGATGATTCTATTCTAGCTTAATCTATTTAGATCGATAATGCATTCTTCTACTTTTTCTTTACAACTTTAAATATTCCGTGAATATTACTCAATAATATAATGAAAATGTTTTTCAATATGTATTTAGATGGTCTTCAATGTTTTTTTTTTCTCTAAATTTATTTAATACTAGATTACATTTATGTACTGTACTTAAACAATTGCATTCACTTGAATATACTTTCAGCTATGGTTTCAAATGAAGGACTTCACAAAAATTTGCTGAATAAAAAGTATTTAAGACTGAAAAAGTATCCAATATTTTCATTAAATAACCATTCATATTACATTTTACTGAAACACTCAAAACAAACAAAATTCTATAAATAATCCTCATTAAACTAGTTTTTGTAATTTTATAAGAAAGTATCCAATGTTCTTTGAACAAATAGATATATTTTAGGAGGGAAAAATGAAAGCGAGAAAGTTTTACGGTTTTCACAAAATAGAAGGCAGAGAGATTTCACAGAAAATGATAATACAAACATCGCACTGTAAACACTGCTCATTCTATCGTCGTTTGCAAACGACATATAAGTTGTGTCTTGTGTATATAACGGCTTAATGATCACGATTTTAAGATTCACGACATGATGAAGTACTTCCAGGATCACCAGATCTAAGAATCTTTACATCAAATGTTATTGTTTGTAAGGGAAAATAGGAGGGAAACCATCTTGACTGCCCGGTAACTTCAGTGACGAACAGTTTTGTTGGCGATAACTCGCCTCCTGTAATGTTGACTTACGTGCAACACGTATGACTTCAACACTTAGTTGCGTTAAAAAAAATGAACGTTTTGACACATCTAAGGACAGCATCATTTTCATCTTCCAGAAACATACATTTTTCTGATTTGTTTTTAATATATTTGAAACTATTATTTGGTTATTTAAAAGATATTTTTTGAAGTATTTGAATATTTTCCAAATCTTAAGTATCAGGCAGTATTTCAAACATTTAATGTTATTTCTACTTTTTGCAATGTTTTATTACGATACTGCGTTAAATCAAAATATAGTAACTATAGTACATGCAAAATAAACAAGAGTCATATCAGTTAAGCGAAAATGAAATTAAAATGAATTTTTTCCACTTTAAAGTAAAATATTTATTATGAAATAATCTCTAAATTAGACAGAACAATTCTTTTTTTTAAGTTTTTACAGGGGATGCAAAAAAGTTAATTTACTCTTGAATAATTAAAAAATTGCTAATTATATAATAGTAAAATAAGTAACTATATAAAATTTGAATATGAAAATAGAATACGAGTAAAAAAGACATAAATGACAATAATACATTTCATATTAACATTCTTTTTAAAAAATATATATATATAAGTTTTTAAACTCATATATAAATTAGCCGATTCTTAAAACAAAATAATAAATAAATAAAGCTTTGTTCTGCATTTGAAAAGAAAATTTTTCTTCGCAAAATTGCAGTATAATACATATTTTTTCTAAAAAACAAGAAGGTATTTAATTGTTCTGAAAACAATAAAAAATATTTTAGCAGCACTTATCTATAACTTTTTTTTTTTGTAAAATTTCAAATTGCTTATTAGGCACGATTAATATTATAAAAAAAAAAACAAATTATAAGGACTTGCAAGTAATTTTCGAATTGGTTAAAGGTATTTAGAGTTTCCAGTAATTTGGTAGTCACACTTTCCTAAGATTTCTGAAGGGAAGATGTGTCAAATCTGATTTTTTCGCAGGTAAAAATTCCACGATAACAAACTTAAGTATTTTTTAACTTTTATACAAGACTTTATACCTAGATTTGTCTCACTCAAGAGATAAAGCTGCTTATAATGAATATATATTATTTTATTTTGACATCTAAAAATTGTAAGGATTGAATAAGTTTAAAAAATTTTTTAAATCAATTTAAAATTTAAAATTTTCGACATGTTTCTTTCTCAGCTTTTTTCCCTCTTTAAAACATCTATTTATGGCTTAATATTTGTCGTAATTAAAAAAAAATAACAAAAGGATGACAGGAATTTCATTATTACAAATTGTCATGACAATAATAAATCTTACATTTCCTAATCATGCTACCTAATATTCAACATCAGACTTATAGAATTGCTTTAGAAATAGCTAATTCTACTACTTAGAATACTCAAAGTGAACTTTTTTTAAAAAAAAATTATTCACTTCTTTAACTAATTATGAATAATTTCTAGAATGTCTTGCTCCCTTTAGCATTTCAATTTTGCTAAACTGATTTTTTTGTTTGTTTGGAATGTATACACCATTTTTTTTTTGGGGGGGGGAAGCTTCATTAAATCTTGGAAAAGTAATAAACAATAGAATTAAAACTATTTTATACTCCAGAGGCTTTCAATACAGAGTGAAAAAGAAATATTGGCCCTAAATAATAGATATGATTTTATTTGGATGATAGATAATGAGGATTAAGTTTCATTTTTTTTTTTGTTTGATAGCTGTAAATTCTCATAGAATAATTGCATATAAGTTGTGTCAAAATATTGCTTAATTAAATGACATAATTTTAAAAAGAAGTTAATTGTGCATTCCCTAAATATATGCTTCAGATATTTTTCTTTATTGATAACAATATTACAATCGTTTTAATCGCGAAAATAAGCGAGGGAAAAAAACCGACTTAAATTAATTGCAGCAAATATAAAAGTCGCTTGTATTTTAAATTTTGATTTAAGTAAGAAATATTACAGAAAAATAAAATCAGAATTAGTTAAATCTACGTAAATTCCCAATGAACTTTCATTTTACGAATCTTCTATTTACAAAAGGTCGCTAACAGAAATCTTTTCATAAATGACGAAGCTGCTAGTAAATGGTCTCCTAAAACGTCTTCAGCAACTGCTTTTTTTTCAGCGCATTGTTATTCTATGCTAATAAGATACTGTATAAATTTTCAGATGAATACATCTTTTATGATGATTTTTGAATCAAAATTCTTTTTCTTCCGTTAGAGATAAAATTTCTTTTATATTTGAAAATGATTTCCTTAAAACACGGTTTAAAGATCATAACAAAAAATAATGAATAAAATGAGTTGTAAAATAGTAATTTCGGTTGATTAATAACAGGAATTATAAAAATACATATTTTTTAAAGTTTTTAATGCAATCCTCTTAATATTAAGAAAAAAAAAATCTCCTTTTAAGGAAAAAAAAGTACATCTAATACCCTTTACAGAAGTGCTTAAAAACTGTTATGTTAACGCTATTAATTATTCGGCATTTTTTTTCAACCAAAATACATCCCAACATTCCAATTCAGTATTGTATACACAGTTATTAATCATTAAGTATACCGTTAAAATTCTTAAGATATTCGGCGTTTCTTGATTCTTGTCTGGTATTCATTTATTCAATGATATTTGCTTAAGAGTTTCACTATAATTTCTGCATGTGGATCTTATGTTGAAAAAAAATATTCTTAAGAATTTTAAAAATGATGTTAATTATATTTTTCTATAACTTAGTTAAAAGTTATATCTTATTTAGAGTTAGTTAATAGAGTATTTTCGAGACATGAAGTAGCCGAATATTGCTTTGCCTCCCCGACACAATAATTTATAGACTTAGTTATTGTTGATATTTAAGAATTATTATAATGACTGAGAGGAAGCATATTTTTTATATAATACTTTCTAAAATATAACTAGAAAATTTAGTATCCAAAAAGTTATCGTAAATTACTTAGAGAAGGTATCAATTCTTCAGCCTTTTAGTGTTTCCGGTACTATTTTACAAAATTTTTAGAACTTTTCTCTGAACTTAACCAAAAAAATTATCATCCTACGAAAAAAATTCGCATTAATGGTTTGTTGTCATGTTAGACACTGTTTTAACAACTTGAAATTTCGACATCATTTAGATCAGAATGGGATGGTTTGTTATCAACTTGACATAATTAGGAGGAAAAAATAATTTAATTTCTAACTTTTATAAAATATTTTAAAAAATCAACTTGTTATCGACTTGACATAATTAGGAGGAAAAGATAATTTAATTTCTAACTTTTATAAAATATTTTAAAAAATAAGAATGTTGGGAAAATTTCTTTGTGTTTGAATAAAAAGAAGTATTCACGTGGATAAAGGGGGAAAAATAGGGGAAAATTCATACTGAGAAATTAGAATTAGTAGAAATATTTATAATGCAAGCAAATTTTTTTAAATTCGAAAATTCGCGATTGAAAAACGATCAGTTTCATGACAGCACCTTCACTGTATACAAGAATTGTTTCTGAAATTTCGAAATTTTTACTAGTGGTTGGAAGTTTGCATTTAATTATCTTTAATATAGAATGATTCATCACTAATATTAATAAAGATGACTGTTAAAATTTTTTTGAAATATTCGGAAATGTGATTATATTAATAAGAATGACTATTATATTATTTAAAAACTCTTGACCAGAACATCTTAATCACAAACTAATGTTAAAACCAATGCACAAAAGCATGTAAAATATTATCGGTTTCACTAATAATTTTTTGAAAGAACCCTGAAATAACCAAAATATAAAAAAAAAAATGGTTTTTAGAATGTTTTTACGTTTCTTAAAGAATATTCGAAACAAGTTTGTTTCAATTTCAGTTGCAATTCATTACATAGAGGTTCAAAAATCAAAAAACTCAGCTTTTTAAGAACTTAAATCGAAGGAGTTTTCGCTTAGAAGAGATCAAGAATTTTTTGAGATAACACATAAAGTTAGAAAAACAAATTTCTTTAATGTGGACAATTTTTTAATCAAATAAGCTCAGTATAATAAAGAATGCGTTTGATTCAACAGGTATAAAAACAATACCGGTTTCCATTTTTACAGTGTTACCTTCAAAATAAACAAATTATAAAAAAATGTTAATGTACTATTTAGAAAGCAGATAAAAATTCTGTATTGAATTCAATTTCATATTAATTTAAGATCAATGAACAAAAATTATGAAAATTATTTCAATTAAAGTAAAATGCACCAGCTTTTTGCTCAAAAATATTAGCTTCAATACGCCTTCATACACAACAATAAAAATAAGAATAAAGAAAAAAATCAAAATTTTAAGACAAAAACTTATTTCATTAGAATAAGACAAATTTGTTGTCACCGAAAGAAATATGTACCTAAATGTTCCGCTAAGATAAATGCTATAAATAAATTTATTTGAGATTTTGAAGCTGAATAGCATTTATAACATGCTTATAAAATTTTAAAATTATAAGAAATATATATACATAAAATATTTTTAAAATACATACCAATATATTTTTATAACTTAGGCGAAAAATTCTAGATGAATAGTAGCAGTATCTTAAATATTTTGCAAAAAAGATTGTTAAGAACACTTATTTCGGAAAAAAAATTGCTGAGAAGCATTGCGTTAAGTAACGGTCACTGCAAGTCCAGTGTAAACTATCCCGACCTGTCTTTCAAGTCATCATTTGAATGTCAGGGGCGTTTCTTTCCAACCTGGATCAAAGCAATAAACTACTCTGCAATAAATACTATATAGCTGGTGATTGGCTGAACTGCAGGATAAAATGGCAGTAGAAAGCATTCGGCTATAAATGAGCATAAATTATGCGGACTATGTGCATGATTGTAAAGTAATTTAATCCAATACAGGCCGAACACGAATGGAATGCTCTTCCTCCTTTTTTCATTTACATATAATTAGGAAATTTAAAATGAAAAAAAAAAAAAAAAATGCAGGAATGCTTCCTAGGTACTTTCTAAAAGACCTGCTTCAAAGATATACCTTTAACGCCACATCTTTATTGTATTAGAGTAAAAATAATTACAATTATTAGTTTATTTTTGTATTTACATCGACATATTTGATAACAGACAACGAAATATTGTATTAAAAAAACTTCATTATTATTTTAATGTCAGGAAAAATCATAATAATTACTGAGCTGTCCAGAAAAATTAAATTTTTGAAATAGGTCTGCATTTTAATGCTGCATACAAATTTTTTTAAAAATGATATTATTTTATCATTCAGAATGTTTCAGTATTCTTAGTATTAATTTATAAAATATCCTCTTTTAATTTTTTTTTCAGGCGCTCTCTACTTTGGAGATTTCTAGCAGAAGAACGTACTCCGGTATAAATGAAGCATTTAAAGCTTTCTGTGTGATGAAAGCTAATAAACATTATTTTTTAACAAAATTTGCATGAGGTCACATATACGCATGAATTAATACTTTAGACACAAATAGTTATTCAATTCCCTGTACCTCCCCCCCTCCATTATGTAGAAAATATGTTTTCCTTTCATCGAAATAATCATAATGTTGTTGATATAAAAGGAAAATCATTCAATTATTATTAAATACACAGTTTTAAAACGGCTTCAGTACAGTTAAAAAATAATGAATCAAAAAGCAATGACGATTTAAACGAAAAACTAAAGAATATACAATGCGCATGTAAAATTAATTATATCTTCAGTAAGTATGCTTTGGTTTATATGATACACAACGATACATCTTATATAGAAATTATTTTAATTCATGAAGGAATATTGAGGTTATTAATGACACATTTATATTTCATTAAATATAAAGAAATCTTATTTCTGCAACAAAAAGTAAAAATATTGTGATACAAACTAAATGTTAAATGAAGGTACTGGTAGAATAAAAAAAATTTAACTGAGACTTTTTTATTAAATTCATTTTTTTTAAAGTTGAAGCAACAACTAAATTTATGTTCCATATATAAACATCATCAAATTCAACATATAATATATTTTACTAATCTGTTGATAAATACTATAATTTTTATTTTTGTGTGACTTGGGAGAACTACGACTGATTATAAATTTTAGTGAATTCACTAATATAAATCTAATTATTTAATACATTATAGCAATACATGTAAGAATATATGTTTATTATTAGTTGTTTTTTTATTTTATAAGTGTATAATTAGTTTCTTATAATGAATTTTGATTTAAAAATTAGTTGTTCATAGAATTAAAAACATCAAGGAAAATTCTACATTTTTGTCATTTAGATATGTAGGTCAAATAGGTATCGAATGAAAACATGTTCATAAATATATACAAATTGTAAAAAGACCTAAGAACTTTAAAAAACAAACAAACTCTGATGTGAGATCTAAAACTTAAGTATAATTACAAGTAACAAATTTAATATTCCACTTTAAATAATATACAGCTGCATTTAAAAACGATTAAAATTCTATACAAAAGTTTGAGTTTCCTTTCAAACTTTCATTTTTAAATCATTATTCTTGAATACATTTTCAAATGTTAGATATATATGTGATAGTTAATTGCATGAAAAAAAAAATTGGAATCAAACTTGACATGGAAAATTTTAATAATATTAAGGAAAATAAATGAATACTGTGTAGTTACCAATACTTCATTTTCCAACCACAGCAGCTAAATATTTTTACATCCATTTGAAATTCAGAATATGTGAAATCCAAAGACTGCATGGCAAATTAAGTTGAAATCTGTAACAAAGGAGTTGTAAATTAATCTCATTCCGATATTCTAATAATTTACTTATAATCGAAGCAAAAGTTTTATTATTCCCAAGACATTGCACACAATCATTTATCAAATATATATATATCAATAATCATTTTACCTATGTACAGGAGTAATTCATTTTAATTCTTGTATCTGCATGCATTTAAATGAATTCTTAATAAAAAAAAAAAATTGGTAATGAAAGGAAAACGGGAAAACGAATGCTCATTTGAAGAATAAAAAAAAAAAAAAAAAAAAAAAAAAAAAAGTGCACTTTTTCAATACAATTTAAAATCCAAATATTATTATTTAATTAAGTATTCGTTATCATATAGATAAAAACTTGAAAATTATATCTGTTATATAACATTTGCATAACCTTTTAAGATCCATAATTATAAATTTTTGAGATAAAGAAATTACATAGAATTAATTATTTTTCTCTGGAAATTCAAAATTTAATGATTTTCCTCAATTCTCTAGTTATTACAAAATATGTGCTTCGTTAATTTTTTCCTAAAATAAATTTATATGTCTGACTAGGAGTAATTTTTTTCCAGCGTTAAAAAATATTTCGATGATTTCGAAAGGAAAAAACTCAGATTTGTGATACATCAAATTGAATCATCTTATAGAAACTAATTATATCCCTTCCGAATCAAAACTATTATACATTTTATCACACTCGTTTTTCTTTCAGATCAAATAGGGAATTAATAGGTAAAGCTATCAACTTGAGAAAGCATAAAAATATTTAAAAAATTACAGTATGGAGATGCGATTTTCTTCGAGATGGGTTATAATTAAAGAATTAAGCCTCTATTAGAAACAAAGGAAGTAAAATTCTCAAATTAATTTAAGCTCGATTAATTTTCTTAATAAAAAAAAAACTAGAAAAAATAAAGCATGATGCACAAATTCGAAGTATTCAAAATCTAACTGTGATAAAGGCTTTTGAATTTACTTAAAATAAAAACTCTTTCTTTTAAAGTTGAGTTTTGTAGCAAACTATTTACTGTATATAGTTATATAAAACTCTAATGAAAAAATAACTATACATGATTTTTATAAAAGCAAGCAAATGTTCACATTAAATATTCACTGTATCTTATTTAATTGTTCAAAAACTTGTACTAACATTTTTATACAAAGATAGTAGTTTAAAATAATTTTACATATAAGTACATAAGGATGAAAGAGCACATAAAAATATTTAATTCGGCGAATAATTAATTTAATTATAGAAAATCTTAAATTTATATTTCTATGATTTTTATAACTTAAGAATACTCTCAAATTTTTAGAAAAAAAATACTAGGATAAGTAAATTTTTGAATTCATTACCACAAAACGTTTACCTATTATAACGAATTTAGATAAGAGTAATATTCATGTAAATATTTTTATAATTTATAAAGAAATTACTGGTATTTGAAATATATTTATACGAGAGAATTTAGTCTACATTTCAGAGTATCGTGTATCTGTGTGTTTACCATTACTTAGTCATTAATAACTCTTATTTTCAATTAATTTTTTTTTTATACTGAACACAATTTACTTTTTTATATTCTTGATTAATTTATCTAATTGTAAGTTACTGGTTAAAAGCAGTTGTTCATTTTTACTTATTTTAAATTTCATAGTTTATTGTCTGTTTGTAAAATACAATATAATTTTTTACTATCCACATGCGTTTTTCCTCATTTTCAGATCACATGCCTTAAGTGGAATTATCACTATTTGATTGATGAATGTGAAGTTGCAAGAAATAAACAATTAGCAAAAAGAAAGAAAATCTATTTTGTGAAGAAGTAAAGTTTTTTATATATCAAAGAGCTTGTAAGAATTTCAAAAAATGCAGTAAGAGCTTTCAAATTATTATTATTTTGTAAAAATACATTTAATTTTTTTTTATTTCTCTCTCTTTCTCTCTGTATGTACTTCATCATCTCTCCACTAGTTTATATATTTCATTCAGTAGCATAAAATTATAATACGTTATTTTATAATTCTATACATGTGTACACTATAATAAGCACGAAAAAGCGATATATAAGAATATTATAATATCCTTCCTCATAATATATATCAGATTATTTATTTATTAAAATAACCTTCTCTTCACCCAAAAATAAGGATATTTTAATATTGGAAATTTAGTTTAGTATCCCGTAGAATGAAGGATATGGTAAATCAAGAAAATTCTAAAATTTCACAAAAAAAATTTAATCCCAAATTAAACTCTCTTGAAATGTGTCTACCTGTTTTCTATAAATAATGTTAAATTGACTTATAGTGCTACACTTTCACTTTTACTTCTCACATTTTTTTTAAATTTTACCCCTGAATAGGTTAATATTTTTATAAACTCAAAATTTCAAATCCAGTATGGAAAAGGGAAGGCTTAAGTATTTAAATTTTAGTTCTTGAGTCATATTTACGCTACTATAAATACTTAATAAAGAAATATTTAAATAAACTAATTTTAAAACATTTGAATGAATATAAACACTTAACTGAACACTTTCGGAAACATATAATCATTCAATAACATTCCATTTCATTAAAAAAAAAATTCAAATCAAAATTCGTTGAAAAGTTTAATTTACGATTCAACGGTTTTTAAAACATGTTTGTTTTTAAGTTTCTAAATCTGAAATTTCTCTCCATAACAGGAAAACATAGGTAAAATCTTAATTATCCCTATTTACATTCATGATAGTGGAGTTTTCTTAATCATTACTACTCATCCAAACGTTTATGATAAGTTATGAAAAATAATTTCAGTATTTTCTAGATTTGTATATTTTTTCCACAGTCTATCCTATTTCCTCACAAAAACTCACTATACAACTTAACACATTGACAGCTCAATAATATTCTAGTTCAATATATATAGCAAATAAATAATTACCAGAAAAAGAGCGTATTTTATAAAAGAATTTCTAGTAAAAAATCTACGATTATATCTAATCAGATTTCTGACTTATTTCTCCTCATTCTAATGCTTAGTTAAAAGATACAAGTTATGAAAACTATAAAACTTTTTCTGGATTTCTATATTTTGTTCACTATCTATGGTATTTATTTACTAAAGTTCACGATACTGTAGAAATCTAATTAAATACAATACTTACCAGAAAAGGCATATTTTATGAAAGAATTTCTTGTAAATAATATTAAATCAGATTTTTAAGTTTTTCAGATCAAGGAATTTTTTTTGAAAGGAAATACGTAAATATGTTTTAAATAAACAATTAAGATCAAATGCATTTCCTTTTTGTAAAGCGCTGACATCATGAAATCTCAGTATCTATTCTGTAATTTTTACAGGATATACTTAATAATTCTGTATTTTCCGGAATTCTGAAATTGTATATCTATTTAAAAATAAATTTATTTGCAATATTTGTTTATTCTAGTACAATCCTCAGCATATAGAAGCAAACAAAACTGAAAGAAAATGAAAAATTACAACTTGATAATCTATTCAAATTCATGATATTTCTTCATTATGCGGAGGTAATATTTACAGATTCTAAAAATATTGTGTGTAAGGGTGGTGTTGTACATATATACAAATGTAAACATGAAAGTTCAAGTACTTCAATTACTTGTTATGCATTTCTCATTCTTTCAGTACGCGTATTATTAATTGTTCGTGAAAATGAAATATTTTTATTTATTATCTCTGGTTTAAGCTTCTATATACTGGAATAATCTTATATTTATATTATGATTTCATTTCATGCAACTTATTGTTTAAATAGGATTTTAAAAAAAGCAAGATGTAACATGGTTTCTTCAGTAGCAAGAAATGGTTCTCCTTGGTTAGAAATATATAATAATACATGGAAAGTTCTTAAAAAACATCGCTGTATATTTAAATAGGTAGAAACGGCTTTGAAAATTAGTAACTTCGTTTAAATTTTTTATAACCATTGTAGCATTTAACATTCCATATAAAAACTTAAAATTTATGTGTAATGTATAAGTGAACAAAATAAAGCCTGGAATTTTCTGATGAGTTAGATTTAAAGATATACATATTTCAAACAATATTTTTATAACAGTTTTGCTCTTTTCTTGACCTTACATCAAATAATATTTTTAATTCTCCTTGTTCGATTATTTGCTGTAATTATAAATGCTTACATAACACGAAATAAATTTATAAACTTAAAGCTATAGACATTAGAAAATATTATTTATCTATAGACTAGAATTGTGATTCAATTAGGGAATATCATTTCTCTAAGACTAGAATTGTGATTCAAACTCTTGGTTAATTCTCCGTTAGTTATATATATAATATTTTGAAGAGTTTACATAATTATATTATTACTCCCTGTTTCTTACTGTTTAAAAACAGAAAATAATAAAGCCATATTGACATTTATTGTAAAGAAAATCATTTTCCCAAATATATTTAAAAAATTCAAATTTTTCAATGGAGAACAAGCATTTATATTAGTTAGGATATATTACTGGTATACGAATGATAGTTTTGAAGATTTCATACACATATGGATTCCTATTTCCACTAAGAAACAAGATTCTAATAGTTTTTGTTGTTTAAAATGGACCATAACATCCCATTTTACCGAGATTCTTCTTCATATTTACTGATAGTATCTGAAACTTCTAATAAAAAGTAATTCAAACATATTTTTTTAATAATAATAATAATAATAACTTGCAGCTTGATTTAATAAGTAATTCAAAATTCAGCTACAAGTGATAAATAATTTTAAGAAAATCGGTAATTTCGTACTCGATATTCTCCATATGGTATTTGAATGCTGTACATTAAAAACCATTTTAATTTAAAATTAAGAAAATGTAAATGGGACATTTTTAACGAGCTGATCTTCATGAAAATGACACAAAAATCATGCATATTTTAAAATTCAAATTTTTTTTTTAAACATCAGTGCAAGAAACCTTCATTTCTTATGTATGAAAAATGTATTTCTATTTAAAACTTCGTTATTACGTTCCTGTTGGATTCTAGTTCACATTTTTTGAAGAAATGTCTAGTGAAATTTTTATAAACGGTTATGAAATTTATAACACTGAAAACTAATTTTTAATATTTTCAAACACGACATTTATTTTCGACAAAAAAGCTTTATTTTTCCAACCTTTTGTGAATGATTTTATATAATGATTTATTGGTACATTTAAAATAAATATACCGATATTATGTTTTAATTTTTGCGTGAATAACAATCTTTCTATGAATAACTTTTTCTTTTTACTCTTCATTGTTGTTTGAGATGTTAAGCAAGAGCTTTCCTTGAATACATAATACTGTAACTAAAATCTCACATTACTAATTATTTTTTTCATATTTACATTTGAAATGTTTTGACATGATTTCAGCAATCGCTTATGATTTAAGCGGAATAAATTTAAGGGACGCAAAATTTACTCGAAGACACACAACAAACATCAAAATATGAATATCAATATGCAGACCTAGTTACTTTCTTCGTGTTTATATTTGAAATTAATTTCTTATATAATTTCAGAGAAGTATAGATAAATATTTTTAAGACTTTTGCGATATTTAGCGCAAAACACGAAAATATTGAAAATAAATTAAACCAGTTTCTCATTCCTTGTCGTTCTAAAGATTTAGTTGTTTTGAGGTGAAATGATTGTTTTACTATTTTTAAAATCTGACTGAAATTTATAAAGTTATATTATTTAAATCATAAACTCTGTGATATAATTTGTCACTGGTATCAGGCACAACTTCAGTATTTAATATAGGAGCGCGCGATCACAAATTTTATTCTTAATTTAAGAATAAAGATATTTCTTTTTCAATAAGCGAAAAATATTGGTTCGGCTTATGAGATTTAATTAAGATTTTTGCTTAAATGAATATCAAAATATGAATGTAAAATAACATTGCTTAATTTTTGGCTTGCAACTAAATAAGTAAAGTATATATAATTACTAACAACTGCAAAATGTATTCAGAAAAATGTTCAAAATTTTAACCATATCATTCAAAAAATAAACTTATTTTCATATACTTTATTTCGAGTTACACAATTTTTACAAAACCAGATTTTAAAATAAAAACTTTCAAATATACATTATTCCTATACTCTATACAATTAAAAATTATTTCAATTATTTGCATTTAGAGTTGTAAGATAATATTCGATATATATTTTTGAGAATGATTGTTTTATAATCATTGGTTCATCAATAAATCATGAAAGTCTATGTTAAAACTACGACAAAACATACGAAATCAAAAAACATTCAACAATAAACGCTAAAGTAGTTTTCCATTAGCAGCATAGTATTCAAAGTTGCGGAAATAGACTGTTCTTAACAGTAAATACATCAGAATATATATGTTTTTTTAAATCTTATTGATATAAACGGAAGTATAATGTAGAATTTAGGCTTAGCGAGTTTCAAACAGCTCAATTTGAACCATTGTGTCGGATTTCATAAACTTACCTTGATCTAACAAATTGATGCAGATGAATTAAGGAATCTTCTGGACTCCAATTTTACAAATTTTGGTTAAGATGGAGCTATTGTTTTTGTTCTTTTTAAAGAATTACACTTCCAGATCTTGCAGATGTGGCCCTCTTTGCCTTTTGTGTGGACTCTGAGGTGGAATATCTGGAAGGCTTGTCCTATTCTAGCTTTAAAGAAAATAAGCTAAGACTTAGTGCAACATCTCATCAAATAAAAACTTACTTTCTCTAGTGTTATCAAGACATAAAGTTGTTGATTACAGACATAAAATGCTTGTATCTTCACTCTGATTGGCCGAAGCCTGCTCAAAGTGAGCACTGTTGTCCGCCATCTTGTTGGCTTGGACCAATGGAAATAGTTCATCTACAAATAAGAAGAAGGTTCTGACGGATTGAAAATTACATATTAACAGTCAACAAAATATATTTAATCGATATATAAGGTAATTTATTAAGTTTAAAGCTAAAATTTATTGCGCATTCTTTGGTCTCAAACTGATAGTAAGCTTCAAATCAAAGAGAAAGCTCGAAATTTGCAAAACCTTCTTCGGTATAAGTTTTGATTGACAGGGGGATGTATATATAGGTAATGAGATGGATATTAAAGTGGGCGGTCGCATACCAGCAGCCATCTTGAATAGTTAACATGGGTGTCACAAGGGAAGTCCACTTCCGGCAAAGGGTCTGAACAGTGTCGCCGCCTTTCCACGACACTTTAAAACGTTAATCTATAACTCGTATATTCGTTACCGACTTATTTACCAAATATTCAAAAAAAATTATCACTCTGGCAACATTTTTTTTCATTTATTAAGAAGAATTACAGTAAGAAAATGGAATTTCTTTTTATATGGTTTATACTCATCAACTTTTAAATCTTGAGAATCTTACCGTTTTGTTTGCTCTCACGGTCATAAATTAGATTTAATGGTCTATAAAATTTTTACGAGTTTCGTCGTATTTTTATATAATTAAAAACCTTTTGAAATACGCCAAGATGTGCTTCTTAAAGACAACTCTTTGTGGGAAAGGACTTAAATTCAGTGCACGCGAACCAGATTATATTGTTGCAAATTTTGACTGATTTTACGCCATGTGGTGAATACTCTGTATTTCTTAAAAAGAACATTTACAAACACTGTTAAGACAAAAACCTCTGGAGAAAACTTGTAAAAAGTTTAATGTCTCTCAGTCAGTCGAAGTCTCTTTCTTTTAAAAAACACCTAAGCAATCTTTCAGCAATTTTTGTCTAGATTTTGAGACGGAAAATGTGCCAATACTTAAGAATATCTTCTGGGAACAATTTATGCGCATTGAATTGTTGCATATAATTAAGGCCAATGAGTTGATCTCTAACATTTTTTGTAATGTCAAGCTTTGTTTTCGAAAAGCGGGAAATACTTGATAGTGATACATGTAATTAATCTTATTGGAATCCATAGTATTTATTTTTTAAATATGGCTAGAATTCGCCTTGTTAAATGTTGTTGAAGCTCTCAACTTGTTACTAAAGAAACAAAGATAGGCGATTTGAAAGATCATTGTTTATTTGATGGATTCGTTTTCTTTTTGTTTACTTTGTATCGTTCCAAGTTAATCACTTTAAGTTTTTTGTAAACTTGATCAAAATCTTAATAAAACTTTAATTAAAATGTAGATCAAAAAATGCTTGGTTAAAAATTAAGTACAAACTAGAGCCGTTATCTCAATAAGCATTTTTTTCTCTCTCAAATATAAAAAAGGAATTGAAGCACTAGCCTTTTGTTCCTGATCAAACATATTTGAAACAGTTGCTAACAGGTAACAGGTGATCCAACAAGGATTCATTTCACTTTTCTAACTGTTATTTCAGACTGCAGACTATTTACCTTGCACACAGGCTGTTTCGTCATTTTTCTTTCTTCAAAGCTTAAGAAAACATTACGGCATGACTTGAAAATTAACTTAAACAGTGGCTTCAGAGCTTTTTTCTCAGACTGTTACACAATTTTTATAGTATTTTAATGCATTTGTTTTGTGCCTACAAATATTCTTAGCACTTATATTCATACGGATATATTTTATCTATTCAGCATTTCACACATCGTGAGCGCTTCCTTGAAATATTCAAGGAAATATATTGGTATATATATTGTCATCTTATATATTGACTTAAGGTATTTCCATTATTATTTCGAACATTTTTTTTCAGTTTCTCAATAAAAATCTCTAAGAGTGTATGAAATAAAATTGCAGAAAGTATTAAATCTATAAAACTTAAAGAATTCGTTCGCCAACTATAATCTCGCATGCAAAATTGCTTGATGAAGTCCAAAAATTCCACTTAACAGAACGATTTTCGTTTTACCAAGATGTGCGAGTACAACGGCTTTCTAAACAACGTTATTAAATATCAAGTCTTTTAATCTGTCTATCCTAATAGCACAGATAAATTAGTAAAATTTTTAATATTTATTTAAATGCAGATTTTCAAACATATGAGACGAAAGACATCAAGTTATTTTTTAAAATCTTGCTGATTCCTTCATAAAAGATGTCTACATGAAACAGAACACTATATTTTGGAGCTATGCAGTGTCAAAAGCATAACATACTACAAGTAAGTTAGTAAACTTTAGATCAAAACGCAAACACACACTAGATATGTTTTTATACTTAAATGGTTTGATACATTTGTATACGCATTATTTCAATATGCTGTGACCAGAAAATAATATATTTATATAGGAGTAAGTATTTCATCGATGTATGCTTAGCATATTGTAAAAAAATAGCAAATAATATTAGTAACAATTCTTCATATTGAAGCGAAATAGGTATTTTATTTCATATCTCCCTGGGCACAAACGATAAATTAGATTTTAATTCATTTCTGTAAGTTACATAATTATTTTATGATACAAATTTTAGAAGTATTCTGTTAGGGCATTATTACAAAAATAATTCATATAAAATTGCACTGCTCCTTTGAAAAAATAAAAATAATTATTTGTGCCTTTACAAGTTTTCCATTTTGTTCATTGTAACTATTGATCTCATTTTTCTTAAATTTTTGCATACGCATAAGCTTGATTTTTTTTTAAATAAATAATAAATCTTAGTACATTTGACGCACTTTTTAAATAAACAAAAAAAGTTTACTTGAAAAATTTATACAATAAAGTAATGATTCCTTCAGCAAAGATATTTTGCAAAAACTATTCTATACTGCTTTTAAAAGATTATGCGTGTGTTAAGTTTCAATAATTCTCAATAGTTATTTAATATTACTTTGTATTGATTTACAAATAGCATGTTATAAATCAAAAGTAATAACAATTTAATAAATGTTTTTTGAAAGTCTCGTCGAGATTTTTATTACTAATACATGAGCAAATATATTATAAATAATTTTCATTGAATACTATAAAAATTCTGCTAATGCTTTGAAATAATATTTAAGTGATTGCAAAAGTTCGAAGCCTTGCAGAATTATTGACTTTTTTCATTCGTTTTGATTTTCAAATGTAACCAAACATTAATCTAAAAATAGTTGCAAAATACATTTGATTTCATTTTGTATGATGGAATGATGCGTTTTCTGTATGATAGTTGGAAAATATTTTCGATTGAAAATTTCGGGAATATACCGTTGTCTAGGTCAAATTACTAGCGGAGCCTAAGCGTTCGGCATCCGCATTGGCTTGCGTCACATTGTCGAATAAAAGCAACTGGATAAAGAAAATATTTTACCATTTATACTTTTAAATTTTAACTACCACTATTTCTTTGCTCTTTCTGCTTAGCATATACATGCTTCGGCACCACGTGATCTGTATGGTTTGTTTATTTTCTTACTGTTTATTTTAAACATGAGTCAAATGTCTGCCCATACTAGCACTCAAATACCTTATATGATTAAAGTCGCATGGAAAACAAAGAGTTGAAACAGTTTCAGAAAACTGCTTATTATTGTAGTGTCTGTTTTTAAAGCCTTAAAATAGTTGCTAGAAAGAACTACTGTTTGTACAAGTGATGAAATTTTCAATTTAGAGTGCGAACTATTTTTCAAACATTTTATAAGTTAAAAAGAAAATGCTTTGATTTTCTATTCTCTCTTTTAATGTTTTGTTGAATCACGTATTTGTCTTCAATAAAGTTAGGTAACAATCTTGTTTGTATATATTTGTTATAGATATGTTAAAAATTCATTCTGAATAACAATGCTTATGTCTATTTTCTTATCCCTTTGTTGTTGTTGTTAAGTTTTGATCTATTACGATTTATTTTGTCCTCAACGTCGTATACCTTCTTGCATGCATACTTTTTCTTTTATTTGAATGAATAATTCAAAACGAAATAATAATCTTAAAAGATAAAAAATTCTTTCTGGAATCAAAACCCTTGTAAGAAATGTTAAGAGAAACGATAACTGCTTTTTTTTAAATACTTTTTATCAATATCTTTGAAATTTATAAAATAAGATTTATAAGATTCGCATTTACCCATCATTTTTATATTTTGCTGTTTATTTGTTTCTTGGCGATTGTTTTCCTGAATTTTCCTATTTTATTCTTCTAATCAAAAACGTTAGTTTTCTTTTACAGGCGTATGTATGTAGGAGTATGGTAAAATTTTAATTATTTTTAATTATTTATTTAACTTTCGTTGGCTGTAAGCCTCTTAGTTTACGAAGTCTTAAGACCATTGACGTTTGAAAACAGCGATTGAAAATAAGAGTAACTTAAGTTAACCAACTCCAATTTTTTTTTTATCTCTATGTCTAAACAGAAATTAAAAATATTGAGTCTTAAGATCTTAAAACTTAGAAATTTTATTTTCTCAACAGTTTTTAAACTAATGGGAGATTAAGTTCTGGTGAATTATTTTTGTTGAAACTTCCAACTTGGGTGATGATGTAACTGAACTAAAAAAATAATAAAAATTCGGCATATGTATAGCATGGAATATAATTTTCTTTACGATTTTTGGTATTTTGTATCTTCAAATTCAGACCCTTTTTGAAAATATGTGCGTTCCATAATAATGTTAAAGAAATTTGCTCATGTAACTGAACTTAAATAAGTAAAAACATCAACTGCTGCAACATTTTTCATTCTAGATACATATGTGGATGATCTAAGAAATACTACAATTTTAAGAAATACTACAATTGTAAATTCATATTTCGGGAAACTATACCTAATAAGATGTAGCGTTTACCGTTTACTTTGTTTATGTTTCTTGTAAAATAATTTGAAATCAAATTAAATGTAAATTTTGAAAAAAAATTGTAATAACTTAAGACACTTTGATCAGAATAAATTAATTACTCCATATTGAACTTACGTTTATGGCTCGAATGTAAAAGATGAAATATATTAAATGAAGAACTGTAATTTCGCATAAGAGAAACAAAACAAAGAACTGTGTTGTTTTTGCATATTCCGTATCTCTGTTTGATATCGTCCTTACAAATTATTTTTTCATAAACTGTATTGATATATTTTTTTATCATTGCGTTTCTTTAATTTCTTTGAATGATCCTAAACTTATCGTTTAGTACTTCACTAATAAAAAAATTGGCTTAAATAACTGTGATTTTTAAAAGAAAATCTCAATAAAATATAGAGTTTTTAAAGACAAATTTGCCAGCAATTTCTAAATACAGAAGAATAAAATTATTTTACAATATTAAGAAAGTATTAAGAATAATTAGAAATAAAACATTTCTAAAATATTAATAAGAAATAATTTTAAAAACAACGTTTAACTTGCATATAAGATGCGTAAGTTTATCTTTACATGTATGCTGTGAACTTTTTAAAAATAATGTATAAAAGCTGAAGCACAATTTATCGCATGATTACGAAGGAGTAACGTAAAAAGTCTTAATAATTACAAGAAATAACCAAGATACCTGAATAAAATTTATTCTGCATATGAATTGATCCTTATGTACGTAATGTTGTAAATTAAAGCTATTAATATTGATTTGTTTGGTTTCAGGAAGTCATAGATTGAAATAACTCATCGTATCGTTTCGTTTTAATTTTTCTTAAATTAATAAAGAAAAGAATAATAAATCAAAATCAAGTTTTTAAGAATTCTATATATAGAACAATACAGAGTTATACGTTTTTTCTAGCATTATTATGACCTGTCGAAAACAATCATTGTACAACTTAACAAATTAAACTCTTCTCCACTCAGAGCGTTACTTCATTGCATGGCTTCTTGAAATCAAACAAATCAGTATTAATACCTGTAATTTACAGCATTATGTACATAAGAATAAATTATTATTCAGAATAAATTTTATCCGCATTATCTCTTAGTATATATATATATATATATATATATATATATATATATATATATATATATTATATGTGTGTGTGTGTATGTGTATGTGTGTATACATATATAAATAAATAAATAATTAGAATTTTACGATGCTTCTACAAATATCTTCAAAAGAAAACTAACATTTTTGGTTAGAAGAATAAAATAATAAAATTCAGGAAAACATTTGTCATGGAATAAATTAAGAACAAAATGTTAAAATGATAACTAAAAGATGATATATTAAAAATGATAGCTTATCGTTCCTCTTAACATATAAGCATATCGTTCCTCTTAACATATAAGCATATCGTTCCTCTTAACATATAAGCATATCGGATTAGGTATGATATTCGTTTATTTTGTTCAAATGTTGACTGTAAATATAGGTGACAAATGAGAGTTAATTAAAAGATATAAAAAAAACAAATTGAAGGCTATTTTCGGTTCTTTTAAAAATAAAATTTGAATTATCGAAAAAAAAATCTATTTGTTTCGTTGAAATTACATCTGATTTAATTAAAAATTTTACACAGAATTGCAATAGGTTTTTATTATCAATAATACTTTACAAAATATTTAATAGAGTGTAATCCCCAAAAGGTTAACCGAGACCCATTGACACAGAAAAAATTATATTCTGAAACAGAGTTAAATTAATAATTAATGAAAAAAAATTAACGAAAGAAGCATAAATTAAGAAATGGAGTGTTTTGTATTTACTTTGCTATCATGAAATATATATCATGTATATAAACAAGGCTATCAAAATTATGGAAACACCACAAAAAATATAAAAACCTTAATCAATAAGGCGTAGAGGTCGTAGCATGTATAAAGGGTTGAATACGTCCGGAAAATAGGTTGTAAAAATCATGTATGATATTTAAAGGAATATTATAAAATTCTTCATGAAGATATAGGGAAGTTCAACAAGAAAGGATGATGGTGAAGAATGGCTGCTGTGGACTCCAAAGAAGACCAGAGTAGCTCAATATTATTAGGGTCCAGGGATTGAGACGGCCAGGGATGATGTGTGACCTGATCTTCATGTTTCTCAAACCATATTTGAACAGGTCTAGATGTATGGATTGAACAGTTATCCTGGAAAACTGCATCTCCTGATGAAAATAATGTTTGCCTCATGGGTATTTTGAGTGGCTAAAATGCCCACATATTCCATTGCAGTTACTCTACCTTTTAGAGGTGTGATAAGGCCTGCAGAAAACCACGATATTCGCTGTCCAAAACATAACAGAGCCTCTGCCATGCCTCACAGTTTGAACAAGGCAATCTGGATGATAGGCTTGTGCAAGCGTTCGCCAGAAGTAAACATGTCCATTTGTGGGAAACAATGCAACCGATGATTCATCTGCCTATATTATTTTCGTCCATGCATCTTTTGACCAGTCTTTATGTTCGTGACATCATTTGAGACGACGTTTTGCATTCACATCTGTGACAAATGGTTTGGGAATAGCTACTGTGCCGTAAATTTGTTGTTTGTGCAGCTCTTATCTAACTATAATAGTTGTTACATTGATTTTCAGATGCTTATTTAGTTCTTCAGTCACTTTGGCTGCAGTTGTCTTCTTTTCGGATGCCACAATCCGTTTTAATCCCGATGGTCTCTCTCAGTCAGCTTTCGTTTTCATCCACATTTGAATCTGGAGGATGTTGTTTTTCTTTGTATGTGGTATGCTGTCATGACTTTCGAGGCTGTATCTCGAGAAAGACCCTCCACGTCAACTGTTATGATTACAGATGCTTCTATAAAGCGAGCTTCAACAATTTGCTCTTTCTGAAAGTCTGTAAGGCCCGAGTTTTCGCAGGACTAAGAAAAACAAGAAAGCCACGAGCTGCATAACTTGCAGAATGTAGAACATCAATATATTTACATTTTCAAACATTAATTAGTGGTGACCAAGTTATTAGGTAATGAATATGAAACCTATTCATATAAACACTTTTCATATAGAAAGATGCTTCCATCATTTTCATAACCACACCTATATATATATATATATATATATATATATATATATATATATATATATATATATATATATATATATATATATATATATACCGGAAGTACCATAACTTTTAAAAAATATTTTTAGCTCCTCTGCAATCTAAGAGATGGGGGAAGTATTCAGTTATTATTAACTAGTTTTGAAAAAAGTCAGATCTTTGAATATCATTAAATGTTTTTCTTTGGGATTGATTAGGAAAGAAATATTTTGTTTGTGCTTCAGATTATTAAAAATTGTTTTATGTGAATCATGATATAAAGTTTGAAAATCGTAAGAAAAATCATTAAAAAACGTAATAGATTGTCAGATTAGGTACAGACATTAATGAATGATGAATAGTGATCTAAATTTTAAAATGATTAGATTGTTCTTCGCTGAGTTCTGTTTCAGAATTTTAAACCTTAAAATTTTTTTTCGATATAAGTGTGTTTATTTCTTTACCCATATGTATTGTTGTTGCTTGTCTGTTATTACGTTTTTTACAGGATATACTAGATACCGATTCAAACTAAGACATTTAAAATATATGCAAGTTTTGGGTAATATTCACTTTCTTATGTTCAAACTCTTTCAAAAGATTTAGTTTTTGAGTGTGATGTTGAAGTGATTAAAATGCAGGAAAAATGCATTATTAAAATTTATTGCATCCGAGGAAAAAATAAAAGGTAGTTTAAAAGACTTGTATGTTTCTATTTGATGCACTTGTAATATGAAAATGTTACAAAAAATTGTATCTGTGAATGTATTAAAATCGGGATTTCTTTTTGGAGAAAATGCAACTATTTAAAATGTTAGAAAATCGGAAAAAAATATAAAAGATATGAATTTCTTGAATAGTTAATATTTGAATATAAATGATTTTTTTTATGAAATTAAAACATGAGAAAATACGGAATCGTTTAGTTATAATATGATGAAATACGTAATCAGTACCCTAACTTCATATATGTAGTACCAAAATTTACCTATATAATTTTTTTAATTAGTAAATAATTCGTATTTAGTACCTTCAGCAGGCAGAATCCTGGGGCGAAAAATTATGTCTGTTGGTACTTATCGGCAACTTAAAAAAATACTTCACATTGCAAATCTTATTACTACTATGAAGCGGAAAAAAAAACTGTCTATAAAATAAAGACGGAAATCCTGCTGTAACAATTTTGCGTTAGCAATTTTAGCTATTTTTAGATGCGCGTGCTTTGAAAAACTTTGGCATCTCTCCAACACTTAATGTTTTCTTTCACAGTTCTTGGAGAGTTATGAGGATGTGATTTATTCAGTGAGTGTATGAGATGAGAACACTTATCTCCAATTCGATAATTCTTTCGCTCTTTTACATGTTCGCGTGGATTAAAGATAAGAAAATCTCCTGTGAGGATGTCTGCGCAGTTGTAGAGTTTGGCATCTTTGTAGACCAACGAAAACACCCTTGTCAAAGTTCTGTTTGGCTTATACAACGGGGTGCTGATCGAAAGTGCTCGGAAAGTGCAGCACTTCTTTTATTTATATACACATCTTAAAAGAGACATTTGTTTTTTCGTTACTTTGTTCAAATATTTTGTTGATATATAACTGAATGAAAGAAGCTCGTATTCGGTTTCATTAAATCTTTTTTTTCTTTCTTTTTTTTTTTTTTTTTGAAAAAGGATTTTTAAATGGAAGACTATTAAAAAACACTATCTAAAATCGTTTGTCAGTGATTTATCGGTGGTTCATGATATGAATTTGAGCGAAACTGCTTTCCAAGCTGACAAGTATTGAGAATTAAAAGATAATTTAAGCGTATTAAAATATCTAAGCAGGCACACTAGAAGTGTTCGGATTTTAGAGCTCGACAAATTAATGAACAGCTTGTTCATAAATAAAAAACGGCTTTAGATATTTTCTAAGATCACACTGGAAGTTCCCCCATAAGTATATTAAAAATATATAATTTCCAATTTACCGAAACTATGTATATATATTTTTTAAAAATTCAGAATGTACCGAAAATGATATAGATAACACGACATTATTAAAGGGCATTTTTTTTTTTTTTACTTTAAGCAGATTTTGAAAATCTGTTAATTCAATTTCTCGAGAGCTACCTTATTAGATTATAAGCTAATTATATCCTTGATGTACTACACACTTATCGTTTCAAATATATCTGAAACAGCCTTCTTTTGAAAAATAATAAGTATAAGTTCGTTAAAATAACTTAATTATCCAAAACACCGTTTTATTTGCTATCATTGTAACGCCCTATCTTCATAATTCAATTCTAATGAAGTATTTCCTTTAAATATACCAGTCAGTAAATACTGAACTCGAATTAAAGACATGCAAGAGCATACACAAGCTAAAATACTTTATTAATAATTACTGATGAATATATATAAGGTTACTCTCTCTCGAATCCCAATTAATTCGTCAGTTTTAGATAATAGATTAGCTCTTAAATTTAGCTCTAATAATGAAATCTGAGCTTACCTCATCACTCATTCTGATTTAAATATTTCTGGCTAACAGCACTTTTTTGTCATAGCACAATAACTAGAATTCGTTCCAATCCAAAAAGCTAATTAAGATGCTGAAATTTGAATTATAAATATCTATCAACAATTCTTTATCTTATATCTGCCTTTATTTTCCTTCAATTGTATTTCATTTATATATCATTATTTCTAATTCAACTAATTTCACCTTTATCACCATCTAATTTATCATATCATTTTTCCATTTGAGTTAGGAAGTAATTGTAATTTTACGCAATTCAATTATTACAAAGTTCCTGAGGCTAGTTAAGAGAAAATTGCAAAAAGCCCAACATAACAACTCAAATAAATTTTGCTCATTTTTAAGAAACCAGTTTAAAATTTCAAATATATTTTGTATACATACA
>BMAW01065638.1:0-35456 GCA_019974015.1 Nephila pilipes | reverse complement strand
ATATATATATATATATATATATATATATATATACAGAGGGAGAGAAATATGGTGTCATATTTAAGTTTATTTTACATATTGACCTTTCAATGTATCTGTGTAAGGAATATAACTTTATCGAGGAAGTATTAGGAGAAGTGTAAAGAGTGCCTCTAGTCTGAATATGTGTCCAAGCTAAACATAAATCATCGTCTATGCTGAAACGAAATTATCATACTTTCAATGTCCTTAATTAGATTGTGAAACGAACTGTCGTCGTTATTAATATTCAGAGCCAAAGTGGCGCAGTAAACAACCAGTTAATAAAAATTTTAGCCACTTTATTCTATCTCAAAATTAGCGAAATCAAAATAATTTACTGAAGTGGAATTATTGCTTAATCGCGTCCTTAATTAAATATTATGATGGAGAATTTTACTTAAATAATCTAAACAATAGCCTTGGTTTAATTTGATTTTAGGCAATGAATTTTTGCAATTTTCAAGCTGAAATGAAGAAAACGCTGAAACAAAAATTCAAATAATTACATCTACTTAATCTTAGTTTCGGTAGTGAATTATAAACAGTTTGACTCATATATATATATATATATATATATTAGATTTCTATTAATTTTCATATGTATTACCTCTTCGAAGGCTGTCTTAAAATTTCTTTAAAATTTATGAAAAAACCTTTCTCATTATTCCGAATTATTCAAATATTTTCATTTTGTAACAATTACTTCACACTTTTCTTAAAAAAATTTCTATCTAACTGTATTTGTGATTTCTTTTATACTTGTTAACAACTGTCGTCTAAAGTTATTGGAGGCTTACCACTATTGCTATAAAATTTGTCATAGGAAAATATAAAAAGAAAATAAAGACAAAATTTTTGTGACCTTGCTATGATATCGTGATGCAAATATTCTAATTTTAAGACAAGTATTTTTCAAAATAAATAAATAAATAATAATTAAAAGTTGTAAATTTTTATTTCTTCTTCATGCAGATAGAAAAGGATAAAAATAATGATTTTTTTCGATGATAAAGTCAAATTAGTTTTAAATATCTGTAAACTTAATTTGAAAAGACATATATGGATGCACTTAACAATTTATTATATGAATTGTACTATCTTCATAATCCTGAACTTAATAAAATATTTTTTATTTTGAATAATTTATCTTCAAAAATAAACCATTTGCTTGAAATTTTATTATTTCTGTCTTCCGACGAATTAAGGATTAATTCAAAAGTATTTTTTCTTTTACAAATGTTTATATACCTTAACTTTCTGATGGAAAATAAAAATATCAGTGATACTTGTCTTAAAAAATAAATCATTTGCTTGAAATTTTATTATTTTTGTTTTTCTACGAATTAAGGATTCATTCAGGTGTATTTTTTTTATCTTACACTTTTTTATGTACCTTAACCGTCTCAAAGGAAATAAAAATATCAGTGATACTTACTGAGTAAAGTAATATTCATTCTAAATTAGTAATTCTTAAGAAATTGAAGGACTTCGTTCTGATTTCGGCTTTATCGTTTATAGAATGAAGCTATATTTTTTGAACCGCAATCTTTGGTGTTTATTGTTATTGTGTGAGTGATAGAGACTGGTACTACTCAAATAAAGTATAGCATATTACTGAACTATATGTGCATATCTCTTTGTATATCGTATCCCAATATAACTTCAAAAATTTAACTGTATACTCAAATCAAGACTTTATTGACAGTTAGTCTTGTCACAGTTTGCTTGCAAAATATTGGTTTGTTTACACCGAAGTATAAATGAAAAAATTTATTTCTTTGATTGATTTTTTTTATCTCGGGTATTGAATACATAAACTTGAATTCGTTTTCAAAATTTCATGTTCAGGAATAATTTTTTTTTTTATTTTAAAGAACAGCATCAATTTCTAATTTCTTTTATAGAAAATTGTTTTGAATTTTGTTCACAAAAGAACTAATTGTTTCGGATTAATTGATTTTAAATAAAGTTTTTATATGAATTCCTCACATCCTCTTCAATTAGGTCAATTCTATTTTGCAAAATGTGTCATAATTTTCGGAAATTTAAATTTTTGTAAAATGTTTTCCAAATCTTAAGATCTTGATTAAAATTTAAAATTTATTCCATTTGGATATTTATTTAATAGATACTTATTTAAATTTTAAGCGAAAAAAACATTTGAAAAGTCTTTATCGAATTATTTAAGAGAAAAATAATAATTCGTAGCAAAAGATTGTATGCAATTGAATGGCAAGGAATTCTACCGCTATATGTTGTGACTTACTCAAGATGAAAATTGTTCAAAACAATACAAAAGCTAAAAATATTTTAAAATTTTACTGATAACCTTCAAGTATTTTTTTTGAATTATTTAGCAAAGAACTGTTATGAATATATATATATATATATATGATATATATATATATATATATATATATATATATATATATATATATATATATATATATATATATAATATCTTAGTTTAATTCAAATAAATCATAAGTCGTCTTAAATATCAAATTTATTTTTAACTAATATACCACTAATTTGAAGAGGGGTTATTTGAATTTTGGGTTAAATTATTTTAATATCTCGGAGAAGGAGTAAAATGTATAAGTTAAAAAAAAAACATCGAATTTAATTTATGTACTGTATCACTACTTTCTATTTCTAAACTGTGTCACTACTATGTACTACTTTCTATTTCCAAAATCTGTACATGGATGAACTTAATTCTTACATAGTGCTAGCAATCTTTTCATTAATAAGGAACAAAGACAATGCAGCGTGGGCGATTCAGAATGAACAGGTTCAGGGCATAACGAACTCAACGCAATAACATTCAGCACAGAACAAACTCGGTGCACGACGACACTATATGATGAGAGTACACATTTGAGGAATTAAACTTTTTTTTGCTTAACATATAAATGCCAGCAGGAATAAGAATATATATATATATATATATATATATATATATATATATATATATATATATATAAAGTAAAATCGTTCAATTAATGTAGAAAATATTTTTAAAAATTTACAATTTTTAATATTGTTTATGTCTTTAGAGCAACACAGCTTGCTACGCTTTGTGGCGTATCTCTATTACCCAACTCTTCTGTCAACTTAAATATTAGTCTAATAAAAGTCTTTCATAAATGTAAATAAATGTATCGAAAGTACAAAATTTTAATTCCAGCACAGATAAAGTATTAAAATAGTCACACTAAAACATTTGAAGAATTCAGTGAATTATTTTTCAAAGCCTTAGTTATTGGTTCTCTAAAAAGAAGAATACTCTCTATTAGATCATTGTTCCTCCTCACAGATAATAACAACTTCTATAAGATATCAAAGATTACTCTTCCAGGCATACGATGCGAGTTAATACACATTGAAGAAACTTCAACTAGATAGCGTTGGGTCCTAATCCTTTTAGATCATACAAACACTGAAGTAGCTCCCCCACACTATTCAAAGCCTTAACACTTTTTCCATCTTTCAATTATCGCAATATTTCTGTTATTGCAATCTTTCTATTTTTCTGAAACCTTCGTTTTTGTACAACTTGATTATACCCATTCATAACATTTCTAAAATTTATCTAATTTGCGGAACTACGTTTCATTTGGTTGGGATGGAGCTGGAAACTTAAATATAAAGTCAGGTAGAAATCCTAAATGTTAGTTAAGGGCAGTTTTGTGAATAAACCATATTTCATCTTAAAGATGAAAATTTTGAGCGATTCCTCTGAAGATTCCTCCAACGTGTAAATTCTGCTGTTATCAAACACATATAAACACTAAACACTTAATTCGATTTTCTATCTCCGTAAACTATAAACTCTTTTGTCATCGTTGTTGTATCATACAAGGGGTCACTGTTTTAATATTGTTTCTATTTGTCTGTCTTCTTGATTCAAAGCTTGTATAGACTTCCAAATATTTGGATGATTAACATCAAGAAACTTTAATAGCATTATGCAACACTGCAATGCTGTTTTTACTTTAGACGTTGATCCCATATTTAATGTGGATATTTGGAATCCTTTTCCCTATTTTTCCGGCACAGTCTTCCCAACCAAATGTCATCGAAGTAATTACTTAAATGCATTAGTTATTTTTCTTGTTCCTGGTATCTATTAAATCATCAAAGTTTTACGTAATATTTATTGTTGGAATAAAGGAAACGCATCTAGTTTTCGTACATTGAATGCAAAAGTACTGCTTGACGAATATTTGCATTGTAATCTGCATTCGTAAACTGTTCTCCATAAACATTGCACAAAATGAAAAAAGCTTTCACTGGTGTGTAGAAAATCTGATGGGAATGCCCCGATATTGTCGCATTTTCAAGGTCTCTTAAAATAGTCGGTGGATTTAGAACAGATTTCAATATTTTTAAAGCTTGGAATAATTTTAAGTGTGAAATGAGTGTTAAACTCCTTAGATTAGTTTTTAGTTTTTATTAACGTCGCACTAGAAGCAACACTAGGGCTATTGACGACGGACCTCGTAATTTGAACCACGGTCAAGTGACGTTAAACTCCTTAGAACGTATGCCATAGGAATTAGCTGTCATTAAATTTGATGGCATGTATGGTGGAGAGATGTGTGAATAGATATGGCGATTGTTTAAAAGTTCAATCTAATTGTCATATATATATCACATTTTACATCAGTTTCGAAAATTAGAGATCCGTCTTCAGAATCACGATATGTTTAATATTGTTCAATGTTAGTCCCGATCCGTTTTTACCCTATAAAAGACTTGCTTTAGCAATGCAAAGACCAGGAATACAAACCTTAAGTTTCTTCTCATTATCACTAGTGCATGCGAATACATTTCTTAATTATTAAGAAAAAAAATGCTACATGCCAAAAGAAGGCTTTTTTGAAAACATTCTTTTAAGTCCTAGTTATAAACTCGACTTAAAATTGCATTTGTTGAAATGTCACAAGAAAACGAATTATAAATGAAAATAATCTTTAGAAGACAGATGTTTTTAATAAACTTTAATTCGTAAAGTTGTTAACTTTTTTGATGAGTGAGCTTGACATCTTATAATATGCGAGTGAGAAAATTAAAACAAGCAGATTCACTTAGTAAATCTAAAACTTTCGTTACAGTTAAATTTTTATCATGTATTTAATTTGCCATAAAATGTTACTTGTTCTCTTGTGAGCGAAATATGCTATAAAATTTTAAATTTTATCTACTGTGTTACAGCAATTCAATGCTTCCAGCTTATACAGAAATAAATTTTTGACAAAGCATTACATCGTTCATGGATAATGATTAAATTTCAAAAAGTGGAATCGTGTTTTAAAAAGGACCGAAAGTAAAGATTTATGAATAAATTTCGTAAAAAATCAATTTTCGTTTTGAAAATGAGCACTCTAACATTTTACTATAATAGTAAACTCGATATGAAAGAATATTATTCATATTATATATGATATTGAAGTACTAGGTGCAGTTTTTAAGATAGATTTATGAGTAATGAAAAACCTATCGGACTTATTTTTAATAAATAGCGGGATGAGTTTCTTTTCAATATAAAACGTTCATCGTTTTTAATTTCTGGTGTGAAATTTTTACTCTCATCTTTAAATAATAATATTTACATTTAATTGTTTCTAATTTGTTTTCTAAAGTACAAACATCTATAAGAAAGATAATTGCTATCATTATCATTTAACCAGATTTTTTCACATTAGTTATCTTTCTCTCTCTCTCTCTCTCTGTGTGTGTGTGAGAGAGAGAGAGAGATGATGTATGTTGATAGCGCATTATTAAAGGGAAACGAGTATTAAGCTTCAAGCTATCAAGGTAACAATGCAATGATACCGATGTTATCATGTACGCTTGCATGCCTTGTGAATTCGAGATTCAATGAAAACCGGAAGTGAATGTAGAGATCAGTGATGAGATGATGTTTTAAATATCTTTACCCTCACGCAATTCCTCATCCAATTAAAAAAAAAAAAAATTTTATCCTTTCAGTCAAACAAATCTAATGAATACTTTCAAGACGTGTTTAGCTTCTGTTAATAACTAATTTGCCGTTCAGCTTGCATGATTTTAAGTTGTTATGTTATTTGAATATCATTGAGACACGAAATCTTCCAAAAATATGATGTTATTAAGCTGTGACATATTCATTAACGTTATCATCTATACTTCGTCGTGATAAAATATTATTTATGCCTAGGTAAAAGGAGTTTTTTCCTCATTTTTTTTTCTTTGCCCGGTTAAAAATATGAGCGCTGAGAAATATAATTGTTTTCAAACAGTAGAATATCGCTGAGTCGGACTTCTTAACTAGGATCCCTTGATAACTCAGATCGGTCGGCACAAATAATATTTTTTTTATTTGACAAATAATATTCTTTTATGAAATTCTCCAACAACTTTAAATATATTAAAAGAAGGGGGGGGGACTTAACAAATATTCTTTGCAAGATCAACAAATTTTAGTTGCCGCAATTATCACCAGTGACAAATGACTTACGATGCAACATTGTCCCAATGGAAAATGCAATAAAACAAGTTACTAGAATTTATACTAGATTCTTTCAATATATAAAGATGATTTTCAGAAAGTTTGTTTCATTTTCTCCCATTTTCCCGTAACCCAGATTTTCGATTCGCCGGAATGCCTCTCATCACAATTTATCCAATTTAACATACTGAGTTTTTAAAGAAAATTATCTCATCATTAAAACTATGATTAATGGTTTATTTGGAGATTATAACATGTTTCAAAAATATGCATGTATTTTCTTATAGTTACTTCAATTTCTCTAAATTTAGAAGAGCCTTTATAAGGTTGAAACTAATTTATAAATGTAAAATAATTCGTTATTTTTGAATAGCAACATAAATATAAGTGTATCTAGGATATTTTTCGATTTTGCGATGTTGATTATGCTAAATGTTTTGTTCATAACCATGCAACTTGAGATTTCTGCCATTATTTGTTGCCTATTAATAAATTTTAATCACCAATTTCATTAGATTGAGAAAAGGAGAAATCAAGTTTTGTAAACGAAAACACACACACACACACATACATATATATATATATATATATATATATATATATATATATATATATATAGTAATGTGTAAATATGGCATGTAAACAATTATCTACAAACATCAAAATTGTACATAAATAATTATTATTATAAAATTCTTAATAATAATTAAATTTTGAGAAATATTATATAAAATGGACTCTAAATATAGAATATCAAAGACAAGAAAAGACTTTTTCTGAATATTAGTATCTTCTGTAAAGAGAAAGAAACAAAGAAAGGACATAAATTAATTAAAATTGCTTATATACGCATAAAGAGAGAGAGAAAAATATTTAATTGAAGATTTTTTTTTAGCTACATAAAGCAGAAGTAACTTTGTAGCAATCTTAATCGTTTTAAAAATGTTACACTGATGAAATGCAACCCTACTTCAAGGGTAATATAATTATTTTTAAAATTAGTTTAACATTAGTTTGAATTTTAAAAAGAAATAGACGGGTTAAGCTCAATTTTTTTCTTTAAGAAATAAGAAGTTTAACTGAGATCTTTCAATTAAGTTTAGTCATTAGCATAAACGTTAAAAATTTATTGAAAATAAACTAGTTGATTAATTGAAAATTCTAATATAAGTTGTAGCATCTTTTTCTGTAAGAATTTCTATTGAATTCGAGAGGAGATGTACTTTTCTGTAGAACTTTTAAAATTACAATGTTCTTCATAAAAAAAAAAATTAAATTTTAACCATTTGCTATGTTTATAGTTTTAAAATGAAATATATAACTGAAGTATTAATCGTAGTCTTGTATATATATATATATTCCTGAAGTAGAAACAACGTGCATTTATTATGATTACATTTACATTTAGCACGAAATATAATTTCGAAATTCAAATTATTTAATAATAACAATTTAAACTTTTATTTTTTCCTTTGGGGAGGGGGTAGAGTAACTAACTATTCGTGGAGATCGAATCTCTAAAGAACAAGAAAATGATGATGTTTTCTATTAATATTTTATGAATTAAAAAAAATACACCTTATTTTATTTAGAAAGCTCTCTAAAATATCTAAGTAATACGATCAAATGTTAGGGCTTTCTTTAAGGCTATTTCCATTTAATATTACTGAATATCATGGAAACTTTCGATCACCTTTTTTTCTATCTGAAAAAAAGTATTCCGGGGTGAGGAGTTAAGTAAGCGCGGACCGTATCTCAAAATTACACAAAATGATTTGGTTATTTGTTAAAATTTCATGAATTATAAAAAACCATATATTAATTGGATAGTTCTCTAAAATATCCGAATAATACGATAAAATGTAAGACCCTCCCCCCGCGTTAAAATAGTTTCCATTTAATGTTAAAGAATTGCAGGGAAACTTCGAAACTCTTTTTCAAATGGAAAAATGGTTCTTTATTGATATTACGTTATGACATAAATGCATAACGATGATCGCATTTTATTACGCTGCTCATTTCATAGAATTGGTCATTTCTCTCATGTACAAAATATATTCATATTTCATCTCTGATACATGAAATGCAAATGGATTTTTTTTTATTTCATATGATGAATTCTAAAGTTGCCTTTTTATTAAATATTTCTGGATTTTATGGATTTTATAAAGTAAATGAATATATATGTTACAATCACTTGAATGTATGTCAAAAATGTTTTTTTTTTCTTTCAATCTCTTAAGGTGCCTCGAGCTTAACACTCATAAAACTCGCAAGAAATCTTAAAAATTCTTCACACATTCCTATTATTTTTGAATCTGTAAGATTTAATTTATAAAAATATGTATACCATCAGATATCGTTTAATCTGCATACGATTAACTACTACTTTGCATGCAATTGACATGTTATGAGTCACATAAAATGAAATATTTAAGTCTTGAAAAAAAAAAAAAAAAGGTATGATAAGCTTAAATAAAAAAACAACTTGTTTTAACATCTACACATGTAGCTTAGTAATAAAAAAAAAATCAATGTAATTAATTGCAAAATTAGTAAGCATTATTTTTTCCTTTTCACAGTTAAATATTTTTTTTTCTCATTCTTTATGAAAGAATTTTATGCCTGCTATCGGTTTCGCATGTTACTCAAGCTATAAATATTCCAATTTTAGAGAGATCTTACCTGGATTGCATTTTTATGTAATAAATCATTTTACATATCTCGGTGATATTGACGGGTTCTTTTAAACATTCTTACAATGTTGTAAGCATTATTTTAGAACAATTTTACTTCACTCCCTACTAAGAGTTTAAAAGGGAAAAAAAAAATAATTTTTCGGAATCTGTCAAAAGGCAATGAAACGCTTTAGCGAACTGTTTAATTTTTTAAAAAAATAGTTTGATATTTGAATTTTTTTTTTGTAACGTATTAATTCTAAAACTCTCACGAATAATTTTTCAGTGATTTTTTTTTTTATTTTTGCACCACATAATTTATTATATTAACCTCCTACATTTAAATTTCGAAAATTAACACTGAATAGCTAGTTTTTACGCTTGTACTGTACAGTTAATAATTAGAGCGCTAAATTTTGAAAAAGATACTCACTTTTTTTTTATCAGACAGAACCTTGCGTTTTGGTTAGGGGAATATATATAAATATATTGTAAAATATGATTATCTCCATTACGTCGCAGAGAAAATATAGTTTTTATGATACCATGATGAATTACCTGTAAATATACCTGTATAATATCATGACTTGAATTTAAATTAATATGACACTCTCAACAATAAATTCCTTCAATTAATATTTAAAATAAATAAATTATTCACTTAATTTCGAAACAAGAACCAAAAGTTAAGAAATTTGTTATGAAGCAGATACATCTTCATTTCTTGTATATCAATCTAATTTTAAAAAATAAACTCTTCAACGATTAGTTATGTTTACTGTAAAAAGATTAACTTAAAATTCAAGCATAACCGGAGAAACGAATATTTGATCAAGTTTCGATAATCAACTGCTTCAGAGTTAAATCTTTTTTATATAAACCGATAATGTGGATTTTAATACAAGTTGAATAAAAATCGTTTTAACAGTTTTCGTATAAGAATTTTTAATAAGTAATATATGATAGTAATTTGTGCGCATTTTTCTATACCATAATCATTATAATATCCACATAATTCACTGCCGAATATTTTTTCTGTATATTTTATTCTCACCTGAAAAATTGTCTAACTATTTTAAATTTATCATCCATATTATTAATTTTATTACATAAATATAGATTTAATCATGTAGAATGAATTAATAATTACGAATTATTCACGATAGTGAGAAATGATTTTAAATAAATAATAATACGGATTTTCCTTAGTTTAATTGCATCATAATGATTCAGGGAGAAATAATCATTATACCGTACATACAATTACAGATTTTAGCATCTCTGTTACACATTCAGCTTATGCTCTGTCAAAACATAGTAAATGTATAAGGAAATTTTGTATAATTTGGTATGATAATTTTATTAGAATCGTTTTTTAATAATCGTTCATCTATAGATAATATGAGTAAGTATGTATGCATATATATATATATATATATATATATATATATATGGGTAGGTGTGTGTGTTATATTTATCTTTTTTAGATATGAATATATCTATAGATAATATCATCTGTAGATAATTTGAGTTTTCTTCCTATAGATATTTTTGTTAGAAACTTCCCTCTAATGCTAAATAATAATGTTATAATGCTGTGGAGTATTGAAGAGGGATGTCATGTGATCTGGACACTCTTAGACTTTCAAAAGCTGTGTTTTGACGCTCTTTCCTTATTTTTTAAATTTTTTTTAAAATTTGATTAAATAATTCTGAACTATGCTATTAATTAAAATTATTAACTATCTTATAACCAACCTAGCATTATTTAAAAAAGTAATTCCATTTGCATACACAAATGACAAAATTGTAACTTAAATACTTTTTTTAACATTATTTTCGGTTATTCAATTTTCAAATAAATTTAATTAGTGTTATTAAAATTGGATCAAATATTATGAAAAGTATTTATTAAATCCAATTATTTCGTATTATTATTTAAATGCATTTTATATAAGTTTTTCCCTCCCATCTAAAGATTCAAAATTTCTCAGAAAATATTTGCGTCTTATTTTCATTTGGAACTTAAGCAATAATACTACTATTATGTATACATGTCATACATTTTAATTACCTTAAACAGTATTTTTGAATAAAATGCATTTATATAAAATAGTGAATTCATGTAATACATTATAGTTTAATCAATGCAATAAATTTAGCTCATGTATAATCGATTAAATTACGTCATTAAATAATTTATAATAATTTAATGAAGTTATTAATACTTTAATTCCTTTAACTAAAATATATATAAAAAAATCTCTGTAATAAATTTTCAAAATTAATTTGTCAACCCTGTAAAAAGTTTTCTGGTAAGATGTAAAGGTAAATAATAATAATAATAATAAATTTCTCCTAGAATATTGAAGGAGCCCCTGCATGAACATTTAATGTTTATGTCAAAGTTATCTGATAAAGTTCTGTTATTTGAATTGCGAAGAAAAAATGTGTAATATAAGTTTTTGTGTATTTGAATTTATATTATTCTTAATGTTAAAATTCAAGGAACATTTGAAAAAGTCCGTTTTTTTTATTTGGCTTTAAATAAATCATGCAATCAATTAATTATATCATGCATATAATTAAGGAGTTTAAACTGCTTGATAAAAAAAATTGTTGCAATTTAGTATTGAAAATAAACTTAAAAATAATGCAGAAAATATGAAAACTCTTTTTGTAAATGCTTAAAAATATTTTCATTTCTTCCTTTGTATTCTTGTGTATTTCCTTTAAATGTTCCTGTATATATAAATATTCTCGCTGTTGTTATTGATTCAATTTGATTGAATTTTATTCATATTTAATCAGCATGTTTCTGTGTTTCTGTCGAAATGTGTGCGTTCATATATATATGATCGAAAATATAAATGACTAAGAGCATTATTTATGATTGTCTCTAATCATCCCTACTTGAATTGCTTATACCGTGTGGAAAATTGTTCTGAAATGCTATAAAAATATTTCTAACTTCAAAAATTTAGTTAAAAAAATGTATCATAGAAAAATACACATATTACATTATTTCAATTATTTCATACGATTTTCAATACTGGTTACATTAATAACGTTTTTTACTTTGATGAGTTTAGTTATTTTTATTTTAAAGAGTAACTATTTCCCCCCCCCTCATTTATTTGTTTATTAAGAACATATTATTTACTGTAAGTGAATATTTCTTACTTTTTAAATAAAGTTTAAAAATGCCAGGAACGGAAATGTTTCAAAACTTTTAATACATTTATTGTTACAACTGATACTGAGTAACATTTAATACCAAAATGGAATACTTTATTATTTTTGAAATATATTTAATACTCAATTAATATTAAGTAAATCATGATTTTGTGAAACAAATTTCGGGCATGATCAAGTTTAGCATCAGTTATCTCTTTAGAAGTTAAATAAAAAAAATACCCCTAAAAGTTTGCTGCGAAAAAATTACTAACTCAAATGAGTGATAGCAAAACATAATATAATTTATTCACTATAATATTATATTAAGCTGTAGTTTGAACCATTTAGTTTTAAAAATTAAGATATGGTAAATCAATCTGTTAAAAAAAAAACAACACTTCGGATATTATTACTTTTCCTTCAAAAAGAAAGTCTTAAAACCTACAGATAACTGTGAAAGTAGAAAAGCAATGCTACATTTAGCTTATAATATTTTTCTTTTACATTTTATAATATTTACGACAAATATACGAGTTCCATGTTTGATTTATGATTATTTACAATATTTCATCTATTGACTAGATAAATTTAATATGAACAAGAGCAACTGGAAAATTTTCATTGTGTAAAAAAAATTCCACGTAGCTTTTATTTTTATGCTATAGTGAGATCCCTGTGTTCAGTTAGATGAACAAAAATAGCATTTCTTTATGTGAATATCGGAATTATTAGCAAATAATCTTTTTTGCTTTGTGTTTGCAAATAAAATTGGCATTGTTTTTCAGTAAGATTAGATTAGATTTATTAATATTTATGTCTAAACGGAAGTGTGTTTATCTTTGTATAACTGTGAGAAGTATAAAGTAGAGGAAATATGTGCATACAAATATTCATATACATAACATAAGAAGCATTTACTGTCTTTTCAAATTAGTATTTCCTTATAACTCCTAAAACAAATAAAAAGCTCCATAAAAACATTCGAATGATTTTTTTAAAAATAAAGAGTAATTTTTTTTTGTTTCTATTTAAATATTTTTTTATTCATATCAATTTTTTTAAATAATTTTCTGTAAAAGTGTAAGAGTTGTTATTATTATTATTATTTTCTCAAAAATGAAATTGATTTTCGTCAAGTTATGCAAATGTCTTATTTGTCAATATCGGAATACTTCCGTTTTAAATTTTATGCTTGGAAGAATATGCAATAAAAATACCCCTCCGTTGTGTTTTAAACTTTTAAGAAACTATCAAATAAAAATTAAGAGGTGCATTTCAAAATGATGCTTAACAGTCGTTAAAAGAAGATATGAGCATTCGGTATAGATATTCATTGCTTCTGGAATACACTTTGATTTAGAAATGTATCACATGTTTTTTTTCTTACATCTTCTCATGAGTATCAGAAGGAATGAAATTCCAGAAATATCACTAAATAGCTTATTTTAAGTGAAACTGAACATACATATTATGATAGTATTTTTGATGCTAGTAATAATTAGAAATTTTTGGTAAAATTAAATTTATCGTTTTTAGAGGTTATTTGTACAGCAGAATGAAGTTTATTTAAACAAAAGTAAGAAAGTTGTATCCTAATATCTCTAAAATATTAACAATGTTAACGAAATATGTTAAACCTCCGAGACAGAGGAAACCTGATTGAAAATGTAGTTAATTGGTTGCATCTAAGGTTGAACACCTTAAAAAGATCAAGAGATGCAAGATCTTGGATTTACAATTCATAGAAAAAATTCTCATATTAAGTAGCGTTTCGGCATTCTAAAAAAATAATTCAGTTGAAAATAATAAAATTACATAACTACTTATTGTCACTTTCATTTTTCGACATTAATCTTGAAAGTAAATATTATGTTCATGTCTAAGGAGCAAAAAGTTTGATTTTTAAGTTGAATAATTAATAAAAAATAACAATTAAATAAAATTAATTTGTACTCCTCCATTTATCTGGAAAACATGTGCAATCCTAGATACAATTTCTAATATTTCTAAGATTTGAGAGCAAAATTGTTTGAATACGGATTAAGAAATTATTGCATAGTCAAAGCGTGTTTAATTACTGCATTGTGCATTTTTAAAGCTTTTTAGAAATAATTGATTGCATTTCTTTCGTTTTAAGTATTTTTTTGAATTCTGTAAGCTTTTAATAATTTTTTAAATGTTCCCTCAGCTTTCATTTAAAAAAATTCATTGTAACTTAATAAAGTAAAAGCATAATAAAAAATAGGTATTTGTAATTTTAAATACTCGAAGTAAAAAATATTAATATTAAAAATACTAAAAGGCATCTTAAGTGGCAAAATAATTCCAACTAAAATATATAAGAAAAAACAATGAATTGACTGTATGATTTGCGATATACATCTTTCTCACGATACCAGAATACTAATTTTGATATTAATTATATTAGGTTAAAATTATTACAGATACGAGTATTAAAGGTTTTTGTTGATTTCTATTAAGCTATTCTCTTAAAGGTTTTAAAAACACTTGTTGCTATAATATATTTTGAAATATTCAAAGCTCTCTTTATGATTTTATTTCTTTTCGGTATCTTTAGAAAAATATATTGTGTACAAGAAAATAAATGGATATTGTGTTTTAAACATTCTTTCTTCACAACAACTAGCTTTCGTTCCCCATGTTTCAAATATTATTGTAAGGTTGCTGGACTGCACCCTTTCTTTTGTTGCTGCGCTTGATGCATTCATTAAATCTGTATAAATTGCTATAATATCATGCATAAAAGATGAGACGCTGATAGGATCCTTTGTTTTTTTTCTTCTATGGAGCCGAATACAAGCAATAAAAATTCTCTTATATGTAGTAGATCAATGTCATGCGTTTGATATCCGTTTCCACTAGATACAACAACAAAAGGGATACAGAATAATTGATCAGGTCGCCAGCTTTCAGTATCCTTTTGTAGCTAAGCTATTTGATGCTACAGCAATTCGCCTGTGATTTTTCAGATCTTTTGAAGCCAGGGTTGCTATTCTTGGCTCTTTGTGACAATTGTTTTGTGATTTCTTGGTTCGTTGAGATGGAAACCTTCGATTTTAAAATTTCAATGGAAAAGTTGCTGTTTTGCATGTTCAGATTCAAATTATAAACTTTATTGAATTTAATAGATTTTTTAAGAATAGATGAAACATTGATGATAGTTGTAAATGGATTGTAAAATCGGTTAAACGTGTTCCACAAATTGCACGCTTGTTGATGCTCACAAGCATGCTTCTGTATATATTCAGAAATAAAATACGATCAAGGGACGAAATTTTATGACATTTTTTACGAAACAAAGAAATAATACTGTTCAAGTAGAAAGAGTAAGAAAATAGTAATTGAAACGTATATGTTCAATTTTAGAAAACAGTTTAACACAGAAAATTTTCAACAACTACCGTTAGGTAATTCCTTTCGTGAGTGCCGTCTTGTTTTTTGAACAAATAAAAAAATTTGAAACATATTTCTCACAGATTATCATCCAAAAACTATTGTAATTGAAAACTGTTTGCCTTTTCAAACTATTCTTCCATTTAATTTTTTCCTTATTTTGTTCAAAGTACAACATACGGAAAGATATTGTTCACCTTAAATTTAATCTGTAGTTTGAGGTGGACATCAAAGTTCTAAGTTGCATGAATACTGAACTAAAATTTAAATAAATCTGTGAAATCTCTCAAATTTACTCGAGGGTCGGAACCGGAAACGTTTAGAATCTAGAAAAATTCTGCATGTGACTCATATAAATACAGTTTTTTTAAAAAAATCTTTATAAAAATGCTGAATTATGAAGTTGTGCTGAGGTGGTATGAAAAAACTGTTATTCAAAATGTAGTATCTTTATGTAATAACATCTTATAAGCAGTATTTATTCCTCTTTTCAAAATTCTCAAGGGCTCATGATCTTTAAAAACCTGTTATTTCTAATCCATTTTTCTATCTGTGATTTGAATCAAGTAATTTAGTTTCGTAAGTACGCATGTTTATCAGATAAATGATAAGAGTGACGTATAAATTACAGTAATAACTCAGACGCTCAATCTTATTCAATTTCTGCTACCTTGTTACGGGACAAAAGTTATATTCAATTATTTATTTATCTTTTTATCCAGATCGTTATGTAATCCCATTCTTGTATGCATCAACTTGCACTGAAATAATATTTCTTAAAGGAAAACTAGAATAATTTACCTTAAAAGCTCAATTGTGCTAGAATATATTTTTTGTTTGTTTTTTTAATTTCGAAAGAAAAATAATTTGAAATCTTGGAGCATGTTGTTTCGAACAAATCCACGCGTATCATTATGGAATTTATCATTACATCTTCGTGTAAAATGCTATTTGATTCAATTTATGAATATTTTTCAAATTACTGGATAATTAGAAGAGATTATTTACTTCAAGAATATTTTCCTCATAAAACTTTATATTTTACCTTGACGCCGTTGAAAACGCACTTCATTAAGATTTGCGTAAGTAATTTCAGTGGGTCATGACCAAAACAGCCAGTAAATATACTGCAGTTATCAATTCTAAAAAAAATATAAATGATTCAGAATCGAAATTCAGCTTCAATGTCATACGCACAAACAGAAACACAAATTCCCGTGAATCCTAATTATATTTATTTTTCAAGTAAGTATAAAAATATAAAGGGAAAAGCTACATACTTAATGAAAACTACGTAAAAATGTTAGAAGAGTCATTACTAAGAATAATGCAAAGTTACTTTATTATGACTAATAAAAATTATGTACTTTATTATGTAACATGCGTAAAGAAATAATGAAGAATAAATTCAAAAGTTTAATTTTTTAATAATCTTGTATAATACTGAAAGTTCTTGTCTGCTCGACAAATAATTTGAGAATGGAAATGATTTGTTTCAGAAGGGCTATAGTAATCCACATATGATTTAATTGTAACAGTTAGGCTAAAATTAGATATAGAAACGCCAAACACCATAATGAACAATGTATCTGCTGTCAAAATAAAAACTCTAAATTAATTTAAAATTCAAAACTCATTATTTGATCACAAGGTACTGCAGACAGAATTAGAGTTAATTTTTCTAACTCTGTCTGGGACCTTCTGTGTTTAGAGTATTGAGATTTTTCTAATACCGTCGTTGTCAGCAATTTGCTTAATAATCCCTTTTTTTTCGATTCAATGGAATTTTTTATTTTTGTTTTAAGTTGTTATATATATATATATATATATATATATATATATATATATTCTTGTTATTAATTTTTGTATCTTTAAATTATTTTTAGGTGTATTATTATAATTTTGGTTTTGCTTTATTTATAGATATATATATAATATAAAAGTATTTAATTTATTTCCATTGTTCATATGCATTTATGCTACTTTCATTATATATCTGTGTGTGTAGCAGAAAATGATCATGTATTGTGTTTCTATCTTGAGTATGAGATTTCTGCCATCATATTAACGTTCGTTATTAGGAGTTTTATTTTCATTTCATTAAACTCTACGTAATCTAATAAAATTTTATTTTTATTCATTCCAATTTGGTCAAATATGTTCGTATATGTCTCTATGTATATGTATCTCAATTGAAGAAATTGGTACGGCTTACTGAATTCGATATCTTCGGTATTTTAGTGCCTGATTGGCGATAAAATGACCATTGGGTGTGGCAACCCTGGATAGATAGAAGCTTTCCTTTTGGTCCCATTTTTTTTTTCCTTCTCTTCCTTCTTCTTGTTTTGTTTCGATCCGATAAGAAAGAAACTTTGAAATCGAAATCCTGACCAGAATTGAAATACGATGTCGCCGCAGAAACTGAGACAAAAAGAGATATATAAAAAAAGAAGAAGAAAAAGAAAAATAAGAGAAGAAACGGAAAAGATAACTAAGACCGCTTCCATTCCTATCAAGGCTTCCAGCCTGAGCGAGGGAAGTTCAAATGGGTAATAATTTCTCCAGTCTTTTGAGAGCTGTACGGTTTCCCTTGAATTGTGGAGATGGCTTTTTTCTATACCTTCAATAAATTCACCAAATCTCAACATATCTGTCGCTTCCAACATGAGTCGGTGCATTCAGGACTCCATTTCCTACCATTTGATGGTATCGCTGCACTTTTGTGATCATATGATAGAAGTGACGCGCGTTTGTCACGATGCATTACTGTAATTAGTATGGCAAAATTATTGCAATAGTTTGAATTTTTATTTGCTTCTGTATTAGAGTAAAACATTTGTAGATCCTTCTCGATGGATAAAGATATACATTTTGCAACGCCTTTCTTATCTTTTAATTTGATTAACAAGCATAAACTACTCATATTTTTGACAACTAGTACTGATTTCATTGAGAGCTGCGATAGATTTAGGACACAACAAAATTTAGGAAGTATAAGATCCTTTAAGTTAATAAAAATAAAATTGACAAAATAAATCAGGCTACGTCTATGCCCTTGAGCGAAAAGATAGTTTGATATATCTCTAATATTTCATTACATTTACAAAATTACTAACATTACACAGCGTTTCTTCCTCCTGATATCTTGATTTCATCGGATCATTCTCATCATTCATCATATGACGAATAAACGATAGAAAGTCACTGTCGAGAATTTTTATATTCCCTATATATTTTTGTTCCATTTCTCGTCTTTTTTCATGGTTATCATCATATAAAAAAGAACAACCGGGGAAATCGAAATGGGGAACATTTAATTTCTCTTCTCTTATTCAAAACATTTTTTCTTATTTGAATATTCTGTAATACTTAACCAGAATCAGCCTTCTCTATAAAGGGCCCTGATTGCAAGAAACCATTTGGGGCCCTAAATTTTTGTTAAAAAAATTACGAACACAAACATTTAATTCTAATGTATGTTTATATAATGTGGGATTTTATTTCTTTTGATACATTAATTACTTCAGAAAAATTATTATTATTTATTTTGCAATTTTTTTTACGATGCTTAATATAGTAAGTGCATTCAAGCGTTCTACTCACATGCTTGACTAAAAAGCTTAGTTTAGGTGGGGATACTCGGAAGCTCAATCAAATAACAAAAACTGAACATTCGCATCATCAAAAATTAGTTTGAGAGAGAGAGAGAGAGAGAAGATTTTGGAAATTTATAGATCTGCTATAATAATGCTTAAGATAAAATGAAATTTACGTCATACTGACAACAATAGGAACACCGTCAAGTTTTCAAGTGTAAGATTTCTTGATCACATTGGGGCCTCCTCAATCTCCTCCCCCCCCTTCCCTTTTGGCTGATCCTGTACTTGACCATTCAACATGAGTATATCATATTCCTGTTATTTCTTCGAATTTCGAACCTGTTGTTTCTTCGAATTCTTAGAATGATTTGGGATGGAATATTTAAGTAAGGATTATATGAAGTGTGACATATATTATTAGCATGTACGTTAAGTTAATATATTTGCCTCTGTAGTATTATTTTGAAATGTTATTAGTTAAATTCGGTGAAGCAATCGCTTCTATTAGTTAATAGCATGCTGACATTTTAATAATAATAATAATTATTTATATGTTTTTTTTTATTTATTTGGGACTTGTACTTAATAATAGCCTTACCGAATTTTTCATCTTTAATCAATTGTGTCTTGTCACAAAGAATATAATCGATTGGTGAAATCTCACGAATGATCAACGTACAACCGATGCCAGTAGCAAATGTGCATAAATTCCAAATTAAAAAGCTATAACAAGATATATTCGATCAGTTATACTCTATTTTTCTTTTTTTTCAATCTTTCTATTTTATATTGTTACAAACATGAATTGATTATCATTTTATGTTTCGAAATATTGTCGTTTTGGTTGATGGATTCCATTTTATATATTTACATTTACATATTTAAAGATTCATTGAATTCTAAGGATTAAATGACGCATGAAGCCTACCAAAAAACTCGACTACGGATGTAATTTAGAGAATTTATCTTATTTGAAAGAAATACTTAGAAGTTGATAACAACAACAACAAAAAATGATAAACGAAAAAACGAAACTCATGAATACAATATGCATCGTCTCTCCACCACCACGCTACTTTTTCCGGTATTGCCTCGACTTTCTCTCCGACGACGCTTTTGATTTCTTTTGATTTTTTTTGTGCGTCGTTTTTACGCCCTGACAGAACAGGCAAAAATATGGACTGCGCCGGACGGTCCGGCTCACTTCACAATGCACTGGAAGTATCTGAGCGAACAGCCCTCCCCTATAGAATCTGATACCAGATATTTCATTCCATTTTCTCTGAGGGTCCAAGCATTCGTGATAACTGGGATTTCGTTTCCCTTATCGCGAAGTCTCGAGCCTACTCATTTCTCGTAGTAAAAGGTTATTTTTGCGCCTGGTTAAGGCATCTAACAGTCGCGTAAAATGATTTTTTCTACCTTTTTTTACTGAAACTTTCGTGTTGTTGTTATACGAGCTCTTTCTTTTTTTCCCCAGCAATTTTTTCGATGCTTTTCATGGCGTATGGAAACTTTTTTTTTTTTTAATAATACGCGGTGTTTATTTACACATATATTTTTTTGTTCCCTCGTTTAAAGTGTCCGTATATTTTTTGGTTCGTAATCTAAAATGCACATTCTGTTGCGTTGCGTATAGCCTCTCCATTCCCCTTGTCTACTCTTAACTTTTCCTTAGTTTTGATTTATAAGGAGATTTTTTTTCTTAATTTTTGGGTTGCTTTATACGCGGGAAAGCTTCATAACGCTGAACATAAAGGCAGATGAAATGTAAAAGATGGGTCACTATATATTTACTTTTCCCGCGAAAATACTGGTAGATGTAATTTTTAGATTTAATCTTTTATATATTTTTTACCCTTCCTTTTTTGCAAGATATGATCGACTTTAAGTAGAAAACATTAACCGGAAAGGGAGAGTAGAAAGTGCTTAAAAGAATGTAAAGGTGCCTTTAAACTCCTCACTTTAAATTTTAAAGATATAATAATTTTGTGCAAAAATGCTTTTGGAACTATCTGATATTTTTTAAAATTATTTATTTATTTTTCTCTGCAGGATTTAAATCTTACTTTTAAAAAAAAATTAAAACTCATTTGATGATACTTATTTACATGGCTAGAAATTATAATTTATTTAATTTTGTTCTTAATACCAATATAAGTCTGAGTTCTGTAAGATATACTTTAATGGGATTGTGTGTTTATAAACGTAATTATACTCGTATATTAAATGAATATATTAAAGCAAATATTTATAATCATTTCATAAATTTCAAATGCCTTCTAATAAATTTTTCAGTCCGATTCTTAGAAAGGGAACTCTTATATCATAAGAAATCTCTCTTGTATTGAATTTTACTTTGCCCTACACATCATTGTATTTGAATTTTTCGTTAATTTTGTGTGTGTGTGGATTCACTCCATATCCATCATTTTTAAAGTTAACGCATTTTTAGTGGAAGTATATTTTGAAATTTATTTACATTCACCACATTCTTCCATTGTTATATATTAGAGTTCTCTTCTTTGCTTTTGAGGCTATTGAGATTAAATTTCACATATGCACACCCTTAGATAAATTATAATTAAATTGACATCAATAATTACTTTCAAAATGTATCGATTTGGAACATGTAAATGACGATTTCTATCTAAATTTAAGTAATCTCATCTTGAGTTAAGTTAACTTATATCAGTAAAGGCAAATATATATTATATTTTGTGTTCTTGTTTATGTTTTAGAGAACAATGTTAATATGAGTTTACCTTTCAAAAATAATTTATAATTTTATGAAATAAATTCGTTTAAAAAATGTCATTCATTTCTTTCTTTCAATTTTTTTGAAGTTTTTTATTTACTTAGAAACATTTTTATCACTTTCTATTAATGAGCGTAATCTTGTTAAAATCATTGCTTTCCGTCATTCAATTGCTGTTAAACAGCGGAAAGCAAGGGATGAATGACAGTTGTAATGTTATGGCCTTTAAAATCTGTTCTGACCAACAGATACCCCATTAGTTGACGTCACTGCAATGAAATTGAGGGGTAGTCAGGATCACTAATAGAATTGGAAACGCAGACCACCCCCCATGGAAGGAATCTTTTTTTTCCACGCCTTCGACAGTCACAAAATGTAGCCAATGATAAGGGGCTATGGGCACAAACATGATGACTTTTTCTCCCCCCCTCGTATTTTTTCGATGGTCACAACAGTGCCATGAGATTTACTGGTGATAATTAAAATACATGTTTCTTATTTACGTTGTACCTTATCCTTCAGTTTTTAAATCGAATACGTTTGGAGTAGTACTTCAGTAAAGTACTTGTATGTTCTAAGAGAGAATCAATTTTACCTTGGTACTGAATATATATTTTTATAAATATATGTATTAAAGATTTCATGGGGTAAGTTGGATTTTTCTGTTGTTAATAAAGTTCTTCAGATTTGTAATTTCAGTAATCGAGAAAAATTTGGATTTCTTACTCTGCATGACTTGGGTTGTGAATTAAACGAAATTCGCAATATTTTTACTATATTATAATTCATTATTAAAATATTCTAAAAATCTAAAATGTTTTTAATTGAAAACTGTTGACCTTTTTATGAGTATTTATATGTGAGATTTTTGTACATTATTTCATTTCTTATATGATGACCAACACATATATACTTTTACTAACTTCGTTTAAAATAGTGACCAAATTGCAGGTGAAATACTGCATACTCTACATTGTAATTAAATATAAAAAATACTAATTAGAATGAAATTAATATACAAATTTTAATACTTAAATTATTGGAAATATTTGAAGTAATTTTTGAAACTGGTGAACATGATTAAAAGAAAATCATTTAATTTATAAGCTCATTCATTTTCTCTTGACGTACATTTCTCCAATTGATAATGAACGCAACCATGAAATATAATACATCTAGTACAGTGTAAAATTGTGCTTGAGTAGTTTGTAATGGTTCATTTTGTCTTAATCTTTGTTTATCTTAACTCTATAAATATAAAAGCTTCTCTTAATAAAATTTCTGTCCTACTTTTAAATTTTAAAGTGATTAAAAACTATTTTCCGTAAGTCTTACTCCAATGTGAAAATTACTAACAAGGGTTGATAAAATGAATATATTTATCCATGATTTTATTAGTTTTCTCTTATAATCAGATAACATTATTTCCAGTGAGTGATTTATAGTTTTTGAAAACTGTCTGGTTATTAAAAAAATGTAAAGTCAGAATTATGTTTGTGATGATTATTTCATTCTTACTATGGCATATGCTCTCTGTTTACTTTTTAAATTATATTTTTACTTCTAAGAGTATTTTGAAAATTTTTGCTTGTTATTGATAAGATGAATTTCCTGTTTCGCTCGATGACAAATGAATTTATGCATTTTATCCCGATGTAGAACAAACTTATTATTTAATACATATTGTTAAGCAGAGAGCGAACTGAAATAGAACTATTTTCCATGAGGATAACGAAGAGATATTATTAATGCAATTATCAAGAATATTTAATTGAGAAATAAATTCATAAGTTAGATATTTGAATTCTTTTCAGTTAAACATTTAAATGAAACGATAATGCAGATAAAATTAATAATAAATAAAATCCAATTGCCTTGAAATAATTTTTTAAAAAAAAACCTTTTTAAATTTATATTTTAAACATCTTACTTTACCCGGGACCCAAATTATATTTACTGAAATCAGTCTATATTCATTTTTACATTTTGATTTGCGTTTAAATCATTTTGGAGATTTTCAAATATTATTTGTTTTATATTACACTTGTATGAGTACGCTGATTGGACGAAACAAATATCAATGAGATTTTACATTAATAAATGACAGTGTTATATTTATTCTTGATTGAATTTCATATGCCACTTTAAATATGTGAGTAATTTACTAAGAAAATAAATTAATATGAAAAATGTTTGATAAATTTATTTTCGGTTATGACAATTCTTCTGTTGTCTGTAGGTTACCTATTACGCACTTTCTCTCAATAAAACTGTATTTTTAAATGTAAATAAGTGAAGACTAATTACTCCATAATTTTTTAAAAATATCTAAAAGTAACATTTCCAATAAATTTAATTGTTCACAAATTAATTTTATGAAAAAAAATTTTCATTGACATTTTTGTTCGAGATAACAAAATTCTAGGCATCACACACATTTTATATTTAAAAATATATATATTTATTTCTACAACGTGTAATCGGAGTATTAATGATATATGTTAATGCTGATGTGTTCCAAAAAATGCTGATAAAAATTATTTTAAATTTTAATAAAATAATTTTTCTCCATACAATTTGAATAACATATTTTTACTGGGAAAAGGAAAACAGGGCGCTAAGTTACGCCTCTAACAAAATACATTCATGCTTAATTTTTTTTTCACTTCAGTGCTATATTGAATTAGATGACAGTGTAATTTTTTTTAAATATTTTAACATTAAATTTATAATTATTCTCTAGTTATAAGATTTCTAAATAGAATTCTTAAAATTTCGTATAAATTAATAATACGAGGCAAAAATATTTCTTTTAGATTTTTTTTAATCATTTATTTAATATTTCGATTAATTAGTATGAATCATAGCTTTCAGGAGTAAAATAATCAATAAAAAAAGCAGTGAAATCTTTTGAAATCCAACCCATTTATGAAAAATATATTCCATTCTGCTTTTAATGTATTTTATAGATTCATTCTCCCTCGGTATTTTTAATTGAACAAAATAGAGAGATGTAAAGTTAACTTTCAAGCAGACCTTAACAAGACGTGAACGCTAGTAACGTAAAATGATCGCAATTTTTCTCGGTGTTGAATATTTATCTATTTATCTTGAATATTCTTATTGCTTGCATATCAAAATGTCAAGTCTTTCGCTCTGTTTATTTTCCTACTAGGTAGTGAACCGCATTTGAATTTTCATGACATTCAGTTACATTTTTGAATAAAGTTTACCACTTTTAGGTTTGAAATGTGTTTAAATGATCCAGTTACATGAAATTAATTTTTGAGTAGCATCTTCTGGGCGAAAAATTAATTTCATCATCATTATGTAAAATTCCCTTTTTGTTTTCTTTTCCTTTTACTATACAGTGTATTTCAATTATAAATAAAATTTTGCAGAAATAACACATGAATTTTTACGAAATTATCACGACGCTAGTCAAGCGTTAGTACTTTTATATCATACTCAACTTATTTTATCTTATGTGTTTCCATTGATGTAACAGGAATGAATGAGGAATTGAGTATAGCTTAAATCAGGTTTTTGAAATCAGTAAGAAATTTCTTTTATTCTTCCCTCAAAACTTGGCTGTGAATTTTAAGCAACAATTTTACAATTCAGAATTATTGTTGAAATTTATTTCGTTATCAGATTAAAAAAAAAACAATAACAATAACAACCAGGAATGCAATAAAATAAAGGATACTTGAAATTATTTAAATGTATTAAAATATGTGTTTTTGCTGTAGCAAATTGAAGTAAAAGAACTGTAAATACATTAAAAATAAATAACGACTATTATTGAATAAGTATATTTTATTACTAGTACAGTTTACATAAAAAGAACGTCATTATATTTGTTACAAGGTAAAAAAAAACTTCTTAGAATTACAAATATTAAAAAACGCTGAGCTAAATACTTACTTTCGCAGAATTTCAGAAAATTTCTAGATCATTCTTTGAAATAAGTACATTAAAATATATATAGCCTCTAGTATCTGTGTAGTAAAGGAGAATAATAAGTTCTTACAGCATATGAATTATATTTCATTATGCCCTTTTGCAGTTTCGGGTATCGAATCCGTGACCTTACTCAAAAGTATTCTTGTGACATTCTTGATTCCTATGTAGAAATTTTTAAAATATATTAAATGGATTAGCTGTAAAGTTTTAAAATATAAAGTATTTAAATACAGAAAACATAATACATTGCTTAATTTTTTAAATCCAAAATATTATTTTTAAAAAAATTAATTTTAAGTAACCAATAACTTATAAAATTTAAGAATGTGACTCAGTTTTACAATGACAAAATAAGGATAGCAAATACGTTTGTGACTCTGCGGGTTCGATACTAAAATGCCGAACCATCGAGATTCTATAACTAAATAGTCACTTCGAGAAAATTCAACTGAAATTTATTTATATCCTTAGAGTGATCACGAGAACCTCAACAAAAGAAAATCTCAAGTTTTTACTTAACTGACCACTATTACAGGTAGGTCCGTGTCAGAAACAGATCAGTCTCCTCAATAGCGTCATTCCCTATCTATTACTACTCTTCCTTTAGTTTTCCATCATTCCTTCAGTTTTCCATCAAACTTTCCTCTATCCATCTGCTATAATCTTCTTCTCTCCTTCTTCTCCCTCTACTCCCGACTTTTTATTTACCGTAACCTCAATTTATACAATAATTTTAATTAATATAATTTACAAGTTTGAGTCGTTAGAATCAGATGATCTCATAGATATTCGTTAAGGCTAGTTAAAGGGAAAAAATGTTTGCTAACCGTTACTCGTTCACTTGTTGTAATAATTTTTTTGATAATTTATTTTATTTTTGAAATTTTATTGGTTTTCTACAGGCTACTACAACTAAATAAGCAATATAATTCCACCATATAAATTCAAAGAATCAGATAAACGATGTAAAAAATACTTTTATTCTTTAGATTAAGTTGTTCTTTCAGAACAATTTTAAGGTCCAACTGCCTGTCATGGTTCACAGAATTATCGTGTTTTATTTTCTGAATCAGTGGAGTGAAAACAGTACGACAAGCTTTCATGAAAAATCTAATAATGCGTAACATTTTTTGTTCTTTAACTAAACGGGGGTTGTTATTGGATGCATCAACTGATCGACTAAAAGATATTTTATGAAGTAAACACCATTTCCAAGAATCCAAAACAATAAATGTAACCATTTTGCTTCTTAATGATTCAAGATTTTACGTCTTTTTATCAGTCAAGTACAAGGTGACCATAAAATAAATTCTTCTGCTTGAAGTGGTCTACATTTAAAAAACATATTGTTGAATGTACAAAGAAGTTTTTATATTGTTTTATTCGAGTCACCGAAATAAGTGTGAATCTACACTTATTTACATCATATTTATATTTTCAAGGGCATATTCTCTTTTATACAAGTGTTTAATATTTTATGTAAATTTCAATGGAGTTTTTTAGTGATTTTCATTCATACTGAAATAGTTTTATTTAATTTCATTAATAGTAAAGGGATATTTTTATGTCATTTTATGAATAATTTTAATTTACTTTATGATAAAGATGATTATTATTTAATGAGACAAAAATAATTTAATTTTCCTTATTTACTCAAAAATGTTGGCTTCAAGAAAACATGTCTGAAATCTTATGTCATTTTCAAATAAATTTTGCTTTTTATATATTACTCTTATACATTTTTTTATGGAATCTGAATATATCATATATATATATATATATATATGATATATTCAGTGTGACGGTCGAAGCGTTTATACTGTGAGCAAAATTATTATTGCTTATATATGGTTGATTGTGAAATAATTATAAAAGATAATTGAAACCAAATGTAAAAATTTTAATTCCAAGATAGATATATCATCACTATAGATACCTAGATACCACAAAAAATGCTACATTATATACATTTTAAAACAAATGCCTTTATTAATAATAATTTTGCTCACAGTATAAAGTTTAAAATTTTTTCACTTTATTTAGATTATTTTCGAAATGAAGGAGCATTCTTTTCAGTTCCATTGAAAAAAATATGCAATTGATATTTTTAAAATAATTTATGAGATTTTATTTAAGAGTTTCAATCAGTTATTTAAAAGAGCGCATAAAATTTCATGCTTTGTATTCTCGATTTCCAATTGTTTTGTTCTTAATGAATGTATTTAAAAAAAATCACTGTAAATTATTTTTATCATAATGATATATAATAATATGTAACAAACTTTTAAAAGATTCAGTACTATCAATATTTTTGTTACTATATTAATAAAAATTATGAAACTTAACTTAGGAAATTTGAATGCATTTACGCCTTGCGTCTCTCTCATATGTATTGCACCTCAGTTTTAAAAAGTAATCTATATTTGGATATTTTATTTAAAAAAGTAATTAAAAGAATTAAATATACATATCTAATTTTATTTACGAAATATATATATATATATATATATATATATATATATATATATATATATAACCATTCAAATATGAATCAATGAATGTATTAATATCAGGTATCTTTTTAGAACAAACAGCTGCTTTGAAATTACTTGCATGATTACCCGAAAACTTTTGGCACATATTAGGGGATTATTTGAATAATTATTTTATTTCTTTTAGCTTCATAGTAAAACAACTACATTATTACGTTACACAGTGTATAAAGTAATGTTTATCACATGATTTTAAGCTCGAAGACTTATATAGTTCCAGTGTTAAGTAAATCAAATATTTTTCTAAATGTATATTTTGAAATTGATTAGACGGCATATAAAATTTATTAGTGTTAATAGGGAATAAAAGATATTTCTGAATAGAATTGTAGGTATTGTTTGTGTAAAAACTAAATACTTAACAAAGAATTTTTCACTAACTAACCAATCTTGAACTTTAATCATCATCGTCATTGTTATTATTTCACTTATTTAAATTTTGGTACATATCTTGGACTTATTGATATCTAGGGTTTGTGTTTTGGGTGTGTGTGTGTATGTGGAATTTTAAGACTTTGTATATGAATGAAGTTAGACTAACTGTTCATTTGTTAGCAATGCCCGATATTTTTGTAATTTTTTTTAAATAAAATTTCTTTTTGCTTAAATTTAAATGATGAGATATGGTTTAATTGGATCTAGCAATTGTATTGATGTAATGCAATTAAATTTTTTTTTATTTAAATCGTATCAAAATGAAATTACTCCGGTTTCTTTAAATAACCACAATTTTTAAATTGATTTTTCAATTAACTTTTTAAAAATTAATTAAAACAAGATAAAAGGTTTCTAAGTTGCATCTAATTTTGAACCCCAATTTATTGTTCAAAATATCTTATTTAATAAACTTTAATCATAATAATTATAACAGTAGTAAACGCATTTGTTTTTAATTTCTTATTTAGTATAAATTTGTATACACGCACAGAACTTAGAGAAATGCGTATCCTTTTAATTCCTTATTAATTTTCAATAATAACAAGTATTTAAAAAGACTTTTAATTTTAAATGAAATAGTTTTACGAAATTTAAAAAAAAAAAGCAATTCAAAAATTTGGTTATGTCTGCCTGATTAGTTTGTGAAGCTGGGCTATTCACGAATTTCTCTTCACTAGCCTCGGAGATTTTGTAGATATTTGAATTGCATGAAATCGCGATTTATTCTCAACCTGAATGTAACGTAATTAAGTTGGATTGAAACATCTTTATCAGCTTTTCAGATTGAAGCGAATTTTCTCGTTAAAGTGCTAGTATAAAAACTAGCTATTAACTAGAAGTTTTTGAATCAGAACGAATAATTAGGTAGGCTCAAATTTCATTGTTAAAGCATAATCTGGAATTCATTCATTAATTGGGGTTCTAGAGAGAGATCGACTTTATCTATTCTCCAGTGATTATTAATAAAGTATTTTATCTTATTCTTGCGTATCTTCAATTGAAGTTGAATAATTATTGTCTAGAACATGAAATTGAAAGATGGCAGTAGAATTAAATAACGAAGAACGGGCGTTAAAAGTCTTCTGATGATTATGAACGTTAATTGATAATGTCTTGTTAATTTTTATGCAATTTAATACCATCGATCATTAATAAGTATTTGATTGTAAGGCGTATTCATTTTCAATAGCTTTTAAAAAAATTAAATTGTTACGAGAAATGTTATTTGTATCAGGCCTATCCCACGCAGATAAATCCGATTTATACTCGACTCTAATCTAGTTTATCGTAAAGGAAATGTACAAAACACGAAAGAAACGAAAGTTAAATCTTTTTTTTTTCCCCTACGGTAACTTGAAAACCCCTTTGGCAGCACTCCCCTTACCTGAGGAGGGGTGCGAGGGAATAGGATTTCGAAATTGATTGAATTACGGCTCTCAATATCGGACATGGACGCAATGGCTTTAATTTCCTTTATTTATGGAAAGGAATTAAGATGTGACTAAGACAGTGGTCAGGGCGTGAAAACGATGGATTCCTGTAGTTTGGAAGGAAAAAGATGACCCCAAGTTACTGATGCGGGAGCTGCTTATACCGGGACTCCCAAGAGTGAAATGACTCTTTAAGGTGCTAAGGGCGGACTCCTTCGGAATTTATCGAATGAAAGTGGCTATAACGTTGCCAGGTTTGGCCATAAGAAGCAGGGCTTTACCTTCCTTTTTTTGTGCTCGCTTTCTTTCTCATTCCCTCCCTTCCCGGGATTGGGCTCCTGGAATCCACATTTGGCTCCTTAGCTCTGTAAATCGGGATTTCATGTTCCATAACCTGTAATTTATAACATTAATAAATTCTTTATGTAGTAAATATTTATCAACTTACGTTATTGATACATAATTATATATTTAATAGATATATCTCAATATATTAGAAATTTTTATTTTTTTATGTTTTATCTATCAGAATATGTTATAGATTTTACAAGAATGAATCGCATAAGATTGGAAAAATACGATATTTATTTTTTTTTAAGTTTATTAAGCGATATATTTCTCCAGTATGCAGAGCTAATTTGATAGAATAAATTTGAAAAAAAAAAAGTTTTTAAAATTATCTAACCAAAAGTATGTTTTTAAATCGTATTTATTTTTATTTCAAAACTATTTTATATTGTCAATACTGATATCTCCCAAAACGTTCACATTTAAAAGGGTTAATACAAATAATTTTAGAAAAAAAAAACTTGTTTAAGTTGTAGATGTATAAGAAAGATGTGTAAAATTGGGTCATCTCACCCTAAAGCTGATAATTTTTTTCCAATAAAGTAAACTTATAATTAATTAATGAAAGAAAAGTAAAAATTTTAAGGCTACTATTTTATTAAATGAAATCTCACTACTTAATTGCTATAGTAATCCTGAATGACTAAAATATAAACCCTAGAATAATTCTTATTTATAAATAAGAATGCACAGAAAGAATCAAATCTAGAAATATTGGTTTTCTAGCATTAAATAACCTAGCCTTATCAAAATTAACACTTTAACTGATAAAGATTTGTTAACGAATTCCATTAGAAAAAATTCATTAATTTTTATATTACTCCCGGCTATTCATACACTTTTGCTAATCTTTCGATTTAAATTAGTTTGTGAACAAGGAAGATAAATTAATAATTTTAAATTATTAATGATGTATTCAAGTTCCAAATTGCACGTAACATGTTTAATAAATCTAGGACAAATACCAGAATTGACGAAATACGATACTGGATTTCTTGCATTTTATTTATGCCGATCACATTAAACATATCTCGTTACGTTCAATGCAGTTTAGAAGTTAGTACGATTTTTCACACAAATAAAAAAAAATTTCTGATTAGAGGAACTTTTTAAAATTATTAATTAAATCTTATGACGTTATACAAACAATTTCAGCAATAGAAATTGAGTAACAATTGCAAAAATTTTAATTCAGTAATTTCTTATTATGTTATTCAAAAGACTGTAAAAGTTTTACGATTCTTCTTTTTCAGAAAATTAATAATTGTATGAAATTATTTTTCTGCAATATAATCATATATTTACTAGCCTTTAGAGAAAGTTAAAGCTAAAAAGAATAAATAAAAATAGTGTTAACCTTCCAAAAATATATCTTATATTATAAGTAAGTGTATTATAGATTAATTCAATGTTCAAGAACCATTTGTTTCACTGTGGATTTATTGCGCAAGAACTCCCGAAATTAGACTGTGCTGGCCGAAAAACGCAAAATATAAAGCAAAATCCTTATTGCTATGCTGTTTCCTGAACAACAATCATTAAAATCTCAGTAAAAACTGTTCTTTCATATTAACTGATCAACGAATACTATACAAATACATTTAATAAATGACAAGTTTAAAACACAATACAGTAGTACACCCATCGGACCAAACATTTTGCCTCTTAAATAGAGGTATCCTTTACTAGAAGTAGAACTGTATATACATAATCAAATGAATAGCTTCTGTTGTTATTTTTTAAGACTGACACTTGGAGCACTGTGACTAATCAGTCAACAAACATGAGACATGTATCGGACGAGAGAGCTGTATTATGTTGTTATATGTAATCTTAGTGTTAATCACTACGAAAAATATATTCAACTCTCCTTTACTAATATATTTTGTCCTAATCTAATTGATCGATAAGACAATTTGGACATTTCTTATGTCCAAACCACGCTTCTCCTGTAAATAAGACACAATGAAAAAGAAATGCTAGAATAGATGGAATAAATATGAATGAATGCTGCAATCATGGCTAAAATTACTAAGTATCAAACAAAATGGCTACTGTTATGATGTATCCTAAATAACATTAATTATAGTCTGATTTAAAAAAAATAGTTTCATAATTAATTGTTCAATGAACATCATACATATACACTTAATAAGTGATTCTCTGGTGTTATTTGTAAGTCGAAAATTTGAAACATTGACATTAAACAGTCAATAGTCATGCGAAGCGTTTTGGTCAATTTTCTGTTTGTTTTAGTATTAATCAATACGAAAAAATTCGACTGCACTGTACTAATATATATTTTGTTCCACTCTAATTCGTCTATGAGACAATTTGAATTTTTCTAATGTCTAACCCCGCTTCTCTTGTAAATAAGATACAATGAAAATAAATGACAGAAAGGATGAAATAAATATGAACGAATGCTACTGGTAAAAATGACCAGACAAAATGGTTAGTGCTATGATGTATCCTGAACAATATTCATTATAATCGGAATAAAAAAAACTTTGTTCCATAATTAATTGTTCAACGATCATTATTATAATATGCACTTAATAAGTTATACTCTGTTGTTATTTGCAAATTGAACAATTGAAACACTGAAAATAAACAGTCAAAAAGGCAAGCGGCGAATGTTACATTTAATCTAAGTATATTAATCACTACGGTTTTACATTTAATCTAAGTATTAATCACTACAGAAAAATTCGACTGCGTTTTACTAATAAATACTTTGTCTATTTGGCTGATAGTACTTTTCCGATGCTCAATCCCGCTTCTCCAGTAAATAAGACACAATAAAAAAATACGAAATTGACCGAATAAATATGAACGAATGCTCTTATGCTGGCTAAAATTACAAAGTATCAAGCAAAATGTTAACTGATGTGATATACCTGAACAGCATTCATTAAAATCTGAATTTTTCAACACTTTGTGCCGTAATTAATTGTTCAACGGACATCATACATAAACACTTTATAAGTGATAATTTGCCGTTAATTGTAAGTCAAAAATTTCAAGCACTGACACTAAACATTCAATAGCCCTGTGAAATGTATTTGGCGATTGTTAAGTTACAGTTAATCTTAGTATTAATCACTACGGGAAAATTCGACTGCGCCTTACTAATAAATATTTTGTCCCAATCTAATTGGTCGATGGGACAATCTGGACCGTTCCGATGTCCAACCCCGCTTCTCCCGTAAATAAGACACAATCAAAAAGAAATGCCAGAATTGATCGAATAAATATGAACGAATGCGATAATAAATAGCACGGCAGCTCAGCGGGACAACTAAAGCCTCTTTTCTTGTTACGACCCGTTCTTAGTCAGATTCGAGTTATTTATTACCCGTTGGTAGAGAAGTAAAAATTTTCACGTACCAAACAAAGATAAAGAGCAGCACAGTTTGGAGGTAAGTGGGAAATTTATACACACACACACTTGGCATATGAAGTGATGAAGAATTATTCTATATATTATCAGAGCATTTTTGGTTCTTAGACTACAAGTGAAACTAACAGCGGCGGGCAGAAAATAGGGTGGTGCTACCTACTGGGAATACAAATATGAGAAAAGAATAATGTGACTTAGAATTTTGTGAAATATTTCCCTAAAAATTTGATTAACACTCCTCCCAAATCTATTTTTTTTTCTCTTGGAAGAGAGTAATGTAAATGATATGTGGTGTGATGATATGAATTTAGGAATAATTTCCTTGTTGAGAGATTAAACATAAAATTTCTCCGTTAACTTTAAATTCTTTCTATGGAATGAAATTATTGCTTAAAAAAGTACTTAGTGTGTTTAGGTTCTAATTTACGTATGTGTATCATAAAAAAAATTTCTCATTTAGCGATATTATCTTTATTTGATGCAATGCAAAAAAGGGTAACCGGAAATTTATTCGAATACGTGCTGCTGCACCCAGGGGCGTAGTGAGAAATTTTTCATAGGGTTGGAGGGGGAGGGGTTCCCACTTCAACTTATATCTCAAACTTAATTCCAGAATTCATTGTTTATTTTCAAGGTGAAAAGAATATTTACATGGTGTATCGATTACGACTACAAATTTGTTGTTAAAGTATAAAAATTCGGTATAGAAAAGTTTCAGTTTTAAAATTTCATTTTACAACAACCTCTATGGAAGGGAGGTGGGGGTCAAACCTCATATACCCGTGTCACTATGTCACTAGTTGGACCTCGTTAACCCGCGGTTCAGTAACACACGATTGATTGATTTTTCCTTAACCTCGTACTTAGAAGCTATACGAGAGCTATTGGCAACGGATTTCGTGATTTTGAACCTAGGTCAAGTGACGAGGAAGAGCCTAAGCTGGAATCTCCCCCTCAAAACTTCCACACCACGTCAGTAACACGCTAGTACGCTTTACTTGAAGTTTTACTTTGGCTTCATCGATCACTCCGAGACTTCATAATTCTTATTTTTACAAACTTTTTTGTAGCTTGTTATGTTCATATGTATGTAGGTAAAAATCTATCTTTCCAGCTCAAAATTTGTACTCGAATTTTAACAAATTTCTTCTAATCTGATCGAACTGAAACTTTGCA
>BMAW01065636.1:0-42528 GCA_019974015.1 Nephila pilipes | reverse complement strand
CTATAATTATAACATTATTATAACATTACTATAATTATAACATTATTATAACATTACTATAATTATAACATTACTATTATTATAACATTGCTATTATTATAACATTACTATTATTATAACATTACTGTTATTATAACATTACTGTTATTATAAAATTACTATCATAAACTATTATTATAAAATTACCGTAACAATTCCATTTATTAATGTTAAATTTGCCATTTTCTTCAAAATTGGTTTTGTTTCCGTTTATGGTTTCCGTTTGTTTTTTGATGTCATCATAACTTTGTTCCTTACATATCACTATTTTGGTGACATATTTTCTAACTCGCCATATTTTTCACCAAATCCCCAAAGGGCATCCGATACTTCACTTTAATCCAATACATTGATTTTTTTATTGGAAAAAGTTTTAAAAAAAGAGTAGTATATTCATTCAAAAGAAAAAAAATCCTGCTAGAATTAATTCAGAAAAAAAAATGGCTCTGACATTTAAGATATCTTCCATCTCAGTAGTTATTATTCATACGTTCAGTTGAACAAAATTAAAAATTTTGTAGCGCGTGAGAAAAGAAGAATATAACAATGCTAACATATGCGTCTTCCTTAAATTAATTAATTACTTCAAATATATGCAGCGTTGTAAGAAATTTTTATCCATGAAAACTGTTGTCTTTCTCTCTGCAAGTCAATATAAAACTGAAAGTTCGAATTGAAAGATATTAGAGTGACAAAAATGAAGAAAATATTTCATTCGGAAATAAAGAAAGCTCTTTAAATTAGAAAAGAGGGAACAAATTAGTCGGCTGTTTCTATAGCATACAAAATAAAGTCTTTTTAAAGCAGTTTCTTCGTCCTTTGTTTCATAGTTTAATCATAGTATGTAATAGTGTTAAAATTCTGAATAAAACTGGTTATTGCTACAAGTATTTAAATGCTTGTTGAGTAGATTGTTGGTTCTAAAAGTGAATTTTTCAAACGAATTTTGATATTTATTTGCGGATACGTTTAAATTGGATTACAGAACACAATGCTCTCCAATTATAGACTACAAAAATATTTCCTCCAATTAAAACTAATAATAAAATGCAATGGATTAATTTTGTTTCAAAAACATGTAAAGGAAATAAAAAATATATAAATCCAATCTACTGAAAAAGAAAGACAACTGAAGTTATTTAAGCAAAATTTTAAGCATTTTTTCAGTTTGATTGCAAACTTTTAGAAATTTTACACTATTTCTTATTCACTATTTTTATTACGAATTTTAATTTCGAGGTCAACTACCGTCTGCTAGTTTACAAGGCTACTTAAAAGAATTACAACTTCTGATGGCGAATGAATCTGATAAATCTATTTGACCTTTATGTGCTGCCATCTACCGAAATGATCTAAAACAAATGGGATACTGATACAATGCTTAGTTTTTATTTGGTAGACATTTGATGCCAAACCAAAATTTAATTGCTCCAGCATCAAGTTCTCATCGTCTTTTGTACCGATTTTCCACCGTTGTTGTGATACCCAGGTTCATCGTTTTACACTGGAATTCAAACAACAATAAAAACAATTGAATACTTCTGATGAATATTCTTTAAAGAAGACAAAGTAGGCAAGAAAATTTATGTCCGCGATTATTTCGGATACAAACGGTTTCATTCTCATGGATTTCTTAGAAATAGGAAAATCGATCACTGAACAATACTACAGTGAATAACACTGTTCCATTTTCAACACCCTATTTTCCATTCCTAACCCGTGTACTCTGTACTGTCTTCGTAACAGGAAATTAATTAATAAAATAATACAATTGCATTTTTCCAATCTAAAGTGGTGATTCGTTATTTTAAATCAAGACTTTCTTAGTTTTGATTCAAACTAAATTCCCAAAGGGTAAATAAAATCTCCCGCGGAAAAATATGGGATAAAGTATATTCCAATCTTAGTACGGGATATCCTAGTGTTTTCTATTTTTGATCTTTCTTGTCTATCACTCCCCTCTCTTGAATCTTTTATTCGCTTACAAAGTTGCATACAAATCAATAATACACATGTTTTGCTGAATTAATGATTAATTAAAATTATGTTAGGCACACCTTGTTTAAATATAACCCAGCGCCAATAAAACAAATCAACCAGCCAAAAATTTAGTGAACCAGAATCTTTCTTCTGATGATAAAATTCCTAAAACACCTTTGGATTCTTTTTAAAAAAAGCTTATGTATTATGACTATTTAAATATGGCTTATCACAAACGTACAATGTTACTTAAAAGTGACTATAAATTAATTATTAGTTTTCCTTAAATCATTATTTCAGATTATTATCTTAAATTATTGGTGGTTTTCAGCTAAAAAAGCGAATTTGTTTACCGAGTATTTTGTAAAAGGCTTTTAACTAAATGCAAGTTAAAATATTCTAATAGACTACCCAATCCTTTTTGATTCTTTTTAATTGCGTAATATAGAGATATTTTTAAAATCAAGCAATTAATTTAAAATTTTAATAATTAGCTTTGCTTAACATGGAGAATAAAAAAAACTTTCTCCTCCACTCAAAAAAGAAACAGAAGTTTGCGTTATCGAATGTACTTCATACTTGTAATACGCTCTGCTCTTGACAATCCAGGCAAGTACAGGCAAAATAAAATCACTCGAAAGGGGATCAGCACTCATTCAAACTATAGAGTTGCTCACTTTACGAAACAAAAATAATTCTCCTCTAAGAACTTATTCTTCCCCAACTGGCATTTTGCACGAAATCAATATTACCGCAGTTGAAGATTCATTTACATTAGAAATCCCTCCTGCTTTTAACTTCAGCTATTCATTGTCGTTCCATAACTTAATGAAATTTTCCCCATTCACTTTTATGAGTCTCGATCTTGGATGTGTATTTATAAACACCCTGAAAGCATCCATGAAACAGAACTTGGCGACAGATGACTCACAGATGCAAATGCAAATGGTGCGCATTAGATATTCGGTTTCAAAAATACTTCACCAAGTACTCGAACTAACTTTGATTTGATTTCTCGTCTTCATTTTCCATTTCTTAATATCTTTTCGTCGAGCGCCTTTTTGACGTTTCAATCGATTTCTGACTAATGATATATGGAATGGAAATAGAAAGTAAATGAAATTGGAACTGCTTCTACGTTGAGTATAAATGCATCGAAATAAATTAGACAAAATTGTATTGATTCCCTATTAAAAACTTCTAAGTGTGCATTTTTGACAAAAATTCGATTTTAGAATTTTTTATTAAATTATTATATATTTTAATTATTCAAAATAGATCATTTATTCGAAATAGTGGCTGAGAAAGTTTAAGAAAAAAATTGTTTATTCACTAATTTACCTCCATTATATTCATAAAGTATAAAATGCTTATTTCCCCCCCCCCAAAATGACGTAGACATATTTAAAAATTATTAATTTATAAAATAATATTTATAAGAAATAATTGTGAATTAGTTTATAAGAAATATCAGTTAATTTATTTTAAAAAAAAATCAAATATTAGCACTTTAATTGTAGATTATATCCATTTTATTCATTTTCAAGACTTTCAATACTTTTTATTTCATTTATACAAATGCTCCTTGAAATGAATTCATTTCAAGGAACATTTGTATACATATGATATGAAACTTTTACAAACTTCTTAAGATTCTTCTTAATAAGTTATTACAATGATTTTATTTTAAATTTTATTCGTTTTCTCTTTTATTTTTCTATTGTAGATTTAGGAAGGAACCTCTATTCCGTCAGGTCCAAATACTGCTCTCATCTCCCTTGAAATCTATAGAAAAATAAAAGTTTCAAATCAGAGATAGCAAGCCCTTCGAATCACTCATATTATAACAGGCCCTTATTATTTAGTGGGGACAGAGGCGTCCAAACCACTGTTTGCACCACAAATAGCACCACAAAAAAAATCTGTTGTTGTGATGCTATTTCAGATTGAACCTTACGTCCCATCCATCGCCTCAAGTGAACCATAATCACGTCAATTGAGCAATCATCGCCCCAAGTAGTGGCTGTGGGTATGGCGAATTTGTGAAATTTTTTTTATCTTTTTTACGTCTTGTAATGTAAGAACAAAATTCTAAAAGGAGCTGTCGACGAATGCAGATGTATTCGAGAAATTGTGACAGAATCTGAGTAAAACATTTTTCAACAGTTAATATCTCTCCGACTCACTAATGGCAGAACAACTAAACTCCTGCTGGTGCCCCTACTGTTAAGGGAGATAGAAGATTCCAAATCGTATTTATAACCTTGCTAATGGACTCATTAAAAGTCTAACTTTTGACAAGAAGCAGACAATCTTGCAACCTCCACCCTTTGTTGTTTTTCCCAGGCTTCTTCCAAACATCTCATAAAGGGAAAAAAACATAAATATGCATACAGAAAAGATTTAATTACATTACATCATCTCGTTTATGATTTGTTATTTGTAATTTGTCACGTAGATTTGGTATGGTCTCATGTGACATTACTCATAATATGTATTTTTCTAAATAGCTATTCTTCATTGTTCTCATTAATTTGTTCTTTTTCTATATGGATAGTTGAGTGTTATTAAAACATTAAAATTTTTATTTTATTTTCAACGTTATTGATTTAAGATCAGAATGATCAGAAGTTGTAGCCAAGTTCACACGATTCATTTTACTACCTTTCCTTCCATCCATAGAGTTAGCTGTCATTATAAACTCAAGTGATGCATTCCTAGGAATGCCTTAGCCAATTTTCTCTCTTTCCTATCTTTCTCCTTGTAATTACATCCAGAGATTCCCTTTTATTCATTTCAACCATATACAGCGTTTTGTCTAAATAACAGATGAACCTTTTTCCTTTAATTAATGAATGTTTAACACATTTTGGCCAAAATTAGTATTGTGCTAATAAAACCAACCAATCGATCAATTTCATTTATGAAGGTTTAATAGGATTAATGTATGAAAAAGAATTTTCCCAATTTCATTATTAGAAAAACATTTTCATGCCTTATCTTCTACATGAAAATAACATTTTTAAATGTTTCCCATTTTTCATTACCTTATAGGTCAAATGTTAAAAATACCTCGATTTGTTTTTTCTCTCTTTTACTCGAATTAATTTTTAAAATTTGCATCACCTCGTTATTATTTATTTCCCCCTTCCATTTCAAATATGTGAGTCACCAATCAACATGGTCAAAGGAATAGACAGTCAGGCAGTGATTATAAATAAGTTATTTTATATAGATCTATGACTATTTAAAAATCAATCTCTTGCCTTCTTTATTGTGGAAAGAGTCCCTATGCTCTTCTGATCCTAGCGTTCAGTTTAATAATTACTTATCTGATAAGAACCAATCATATTTGAGTCCTTATTATAGCCTTTAATGAAAGTTCGAATTGTTGACCCTTTGTAGATCTTTTCTGTCTTCTTTTCTAAATATCCTAACGCATCTCAGATATTTCACATTGATAACTTCACCGAACTACCAACAACAACAACCAAATTCAGTATTCAATTATTCGCTGCTTATAAATGCAATTCTTAAAAACTAATCATTCCTCTTCATTTATTCTAATCTGATCTACATAAGTTACATTTCACCTGATTAAAGAGATTTTCAATTCAAACAGCATCACAAAAGTCTCTAAAGTAGTAGCTGAAGAGAGATAAGTGATAAACCAGCCTTAAAAATTTATTAATATATTTTCTAAGTAGTATTTAGCGAATTTATTTGGTTTTCTTATTCATCATAAATTAGCATTTGAATTTAGTGTTTTACTAAGGAAAGAATACCTAATCTGTTACTTATCGTAATTATTCTCTATTATTATTTTTTGACCCAAGAAATCTATCCTTTTTAGATTTTTTTTTTTTTGCGCTTCAATTTGAAAGTGGGGATGTAAGAGTACTTAAAGATAAGAGAAGGGAGAAAATATTTAAAAATTATATGCGTTATTTTTCCTGAGCAGGTTGTATATAAATATAATATTTCTCGTTAAAACTAAAATTAAAAAAATAGTTCTCCGTTTAAAAATTCTTAGTTTTAATATTATAATGTAGTTTAATGAACTTAAATCTTACAAAGTGTAGAATAATTTCCCCTTAGTAACAAAATATCTCAGTATTTTAGTAGAATCGCCTAGGATTTCTATACTAGGGTTTATAATATTCTAGTTAATTTACCTACTAATTTTAACTTTATTATTATTCTTATAAAACTAAAAAATAAATTTAACAGTTGCTTTCATTTATTTATTTATATTGTAGAATCTAAAATAATGTCACAGGTTTCAGAAAAACAACTACACTTATCAATAATATATTTAAAAATATATCTAGTTTCTATTGAAGATAAATTTATATACTCTCCTTAATTTTCTATAGATAAATCTAACATTATTTTTGTGATATCAATTTCTTAATATAACACCGTTAGTTTTAGATTCTATCAATTCTAAAAAAAAATTTTCTTTTTACGTTTTCGAAAAACAATTGTTTTCAATACATCCTTCGGAAATTAAATTAGTGTTGTAACATAGGGTCTTTGCGAAAATTCGTTTAAATAACAATTGAGGTTACTTTCTGGCTTTATATTTAAGTTTCCAGTTTCTTTCCAACAAAATTAAATGAAGTTAAGCAAATTAGGTAGATTTTGAAAATGTAGGGAATAGATAGAATCGAGTTAAACTAAAGTGGCATAGAATTGAATTTGAGGATATAAAAAATGAAGGTATAGTTGTAGAAGTGTCGCAGTAATAGAAAGCAGGAGTATGAAGGTATGAATAATATGAGGGAGTCATTTCCGTGTCTATGTGTTATAAAGGGACCTGACACTATCTTTTCAAATTTTTATCCATTGTGAATTAACTCGTATCATCCAAATATTCAGGTAAGAATAATGTTTGATATTTATTGAAATTATTAGTATCTGCCTCGATGATAGTGGATGACAGAAGAGAGAGAGAGAGAGACCATTTTCCTTTTTTTCAGAAATAATAAATAATGTTTTGATAAGTAATTATCTATATTATTGCATTTTCTTAATGGGATTATTTAAATTATATTATCTGAGCTTGGAAATAACTTGAAAACTTTGATTTGCGATTAAATTAACATTTAAAACGACAGACGAATCGGGTAATACAGATTCGCCTCAATTTTCGAAATATTGCTTTTAGTTTCACATATTTCATGTTTGTTAATTCTATTAAAAAACATTTAACATTCATTTGAAAATTTATGCTGCATTTTTATTTTTAAAAATTTACGCAAAATTTTTAATTATGAAAAGCAATGAAGACGTACAAATTAAATAATATATGTTCAAATAATTTCAACATTGTATCCACTATTGCAAAAAAAAAAGCTCTAAGGAATTTCTTAGTTATCTATCGATATATAAACAGTTCAGAGAATTGTTAACAAGGATACTAAAAGGAAACTTCTGAATGATGCGCATTATTTGTTATAAACTAGTAAAAAAGAACGTTTAAAAAATACGAAACTTCGTCTATACCCATTACTAAAAGAATACTTTTTCAGGTAATGATGTTTACCACTGCAGTCTACAGAAAACATGAGACGTTTTCGAAATAAAAATAACTATTCTTAACTAAGGAATCCTTGTGGATGGGGAAAACAGATGTAAAGGTCAGGTGGCAAGTGTTTTGAGATAGAAAATTGCCAACTATCACCATTACGTCCATATAAAAATGTTCTTTATTGACACTAAATTGTTCGGTGAACTCTTTGATACTTCGTAATTGGTCTTAAATTAAATTTGTAATAGGATTCAATTTGCCGTAAATCAGCTTCTACTTTTATTTATTTATTTATCTATATATAATGATTATTAAGATGTGTGCAAGAAGTAATTTTATCTAACATATCTACTTTCAGGACAATGATTTCAGTTCTGCTTATTCTAGTCGTCTTGATATAATAACTAATGATGATGTATTTTCGATGCATATGATTTTGATCTGAATACTTTCAGAATAAAACGTCTTATCAAAATTAATTTTTTTAAGAATTCAAAATGAAATGAAGTTTGATAAATTTTTGAAATCATTTTTTTCAGGCATTCTGAATAATTTGGTTTTCTTACCCGACAGAGTTTCTACCTTTCTTTAGTGTGGAACTCGAGCTTCAAGTCCTCACGTTAGCATGGTGTGGAAGTTTGAAGAGTGAAGCACCGATACAGGTGTCCTCCTTGTCAATTCACCGAGGTATAAAATTACGCATTCGTAGCCAATAGACTTCCTGTTACCTATAAGTTCAAAGTTTATAAATAATCAATCAAATAATCCATTTTTTAGTATTCTCATGTACCAGTCTTTCCATATCTATACATTCCAACATGTTCTATGTAAAACTTTTGCATTATATAGAATAAATTTCTTCTTCAAAATTCTGTGGTGGGTGTGTTTTCAAAGTTGATTATCACGTCTTAGATCTTTTAAAGACGCGATAGTCCAATTAGGTTCAGAAGAATTTGAAAGATAATAATTTTTAAAGAAAGACACATTATTTATTTATAAACTTAAGCTGATCCACGCATCAGCTTAGAATATATTTTTATAAAAAAAATCAATCCAACATTAAACTCGAAGTGTTAGTCCTCGCTTTTAAAAAGCCCTGCATCAGTAACTATAAGGATGATAGAGACTTCTAGAAAACAGATAATATAAGTGACCGAAATCATCACCTGTTCTCTAGCATGCTAGAATAGCGCTGTTTCTGAGTCGCCCAGAAGTGATGCACATCGACAGCAGCGATCTTTATTCATTGGAACGCCGCATTACTGAGAGGGCAGTCAGGATTCGTAAATATTCCAATCCCTCAAGCAGTCGCGACCTCCAGGAGACAGAATTGAGTGATCGTAGATTTCTTAGAATTTTCAAGAGATCTTCAGTTCTCTGAAAATTCGTAATTAAAGCGGTTGGAAGACATTCCAAGTAGAACTGAACAAAACTGCTGACCACTTTGCCCTTACAAGAACGTTGCCCAGGATGCACCAACGAGAATATAGGATCCCATTATTTCTGATGTATGTTTTGGAACTTTTCTGTTTGCCAAAAGTAAATTACGTCAGCATAAGATTTTTCGTTTCGGCTACGACTCATCTTAAGCAGTAATGTAAATACTTTCAAAAACAAAGCACCTCTTTTTCATAAAATAAAATTTCAGTTCATTTAGAATTAGTTTCCTGATAAACTTAAGAATGCACTTACTGAAGAGGAAAATAAAATATGTAATATTTGAAGATTTACCGCTCTCTCTCTCTTTCTTCATTTTCTTTCGAATTTGCAGATCTGTGTATAAGCCGATTCTATAATTTAGCTTAGAAAATATTTCAATCATTCATTGCTTCTACACCGAAATATAATGTAATATTTTCATAATTCGCTTAAAAGTAATTCAACATGTTCCATGTTCTTTTACAGACACATCAAGATTTGGGGGACCTAGCTGGCTCAGGATAACATCCAAAGTCTAATCAACTCAATGTCGGATCGTGTTGCGGTATGTATTTGCAGTATGATGCGATCCGACGCCCTGTTGAAACGGCACTGTATTTGTCTAACTGTACACAATGTATTTGTTTATCTTGATTTTGGTATCAAGTGAATCTCTATTTTGCATCATTTATGAAAGTTCATTTCAAACCGATGTTTCTATCTTGGTGCTCTATTTTCAATGTAATTTTCAAATTAATTACAGTTACAGTACTATTTACACTAATAGAGTAAATAGCACTCTCTAGGTTTCCTGTCATTTGACACAAGCTAGACAAATCCAGCAGCTTTCGTGGGAGTAAGTGGCGCTTTCTTCAACAGCGACGACAAAGACTGAAACGATTTGATAATCATCCCAATGGGGAGATCATTTTTGTCTAGTTGATAAAAACATTGCAAAAAAAGAGACCGCCTCAGTCAGTTCGAAACACCTCAGGCACTCAAGTTCAACTTACCTTCCCCACAATGGGATAGAAAAACATTCTCCGTTGTGACAAGAAAATATCAGCCGCTGTAGATGCATTCAATTTACTTTAATCTCCTTCAAAAAGTTTTTTTGTGTTTCAATGATGTTCGGCCGCGAGTGATTTTCCAACCCCGAGGAAGGGGAGAGAGTTGGTGACCTTGACAGCGTTGTTTCTAACCATGAACGAGTGGGTCCGAAGTTGACGGTCCTACCAACCAAGCTGAAAAGACATCTCATCTGGCTGGTTGAGTAAGGCCTTTTAACTTCTAACGTTGTTGTAGAAGAGAGTCACTGCAGATGCTTTCTTGAGATCATTCACTATTCTTTCACGAATGATCTCCTCATGGTGATAGTTCTGAAAATTTGACAGTGTTTATTTATTTATTTCTTAATTTGTCTTTGACAAACACAGATGATGTGCCACCGGGATACCTTGTGGATCCTTCCCTTAATTCTACCACCCCTCTTGTCATCAATTGTTTCACTTTTTCTTCCGTTTGGAATGTAATTTAAAGAAATGTTTGGTGCAGCTTGGCCAGATTTCCTTCTAGTGCCATGTCCATGAATGTCAGTCTCACAAATGATTTTTCTAAAATTCATATTATTGTAGGATTTAATACTCTATTTAGTCAAAACATTATGTGTATTATTTTTTCAAAAAAAATCAATAGAAACCTGAGATTAAAATTCAAAACGTAATTTTAAATTTTCAGACACCAAAAGTAAATATGGGGGAGAATATGTATTTTATTCGTCTCACATTGAAATGTGATATTATAAATAAATTTTACAAAAAATCTCTTTTTAATTACTTATTCACGAGCGCAAACACCTGATTTTTTTTCTTTTTTTATACACGAAATTCAGCGCAATTTTACCAAAACTTGATGAGTGAAATATTTTAGCTTTATCGAACAGTAATAGATGGCAGAAATAATCGAGACTAGAGCAGGCCGTTCCTAGCTAGCGACTTGGTTCCCTCGGGAGGCTCAAGACGGCAATTTTCATAAGACTCATTTTATTTGTGTCTAGACTCACAATTACATTTTTCATGGTGTTGTTCTGATATTTTCGATTTTTCACATCGTGCCCTTCAAAGGGGTAAAGTATTAAGGACACACAATGTAGAACTTTATCGTTTGATGAAGGTTGCTAATTTTTCTCTACTTGTGTTCTTTTTCATTCCATCAAAATAAATAATTTGTTTAATCCTTAGTAACAAAAAATGCGATAGTTCTTCTGTAACATTGTATAAAATAGTTCCCTATTTCAAAAATTATTTAAAACTGATTCTGAAACTGTTATTTAAAACTGATACAACTTCTCATACTTAAAGCAGACTTATTGCTTAGATGTCACTTCTGAAAAAAAAGTTATAGTGTTTTTCTTTGTTTGTATTATAATTTGCATTTAAATCTATGTTTTAATTTAAGTATTTTTCCAAATCTGATCCAATTTGCACTATTCATCGTAATAAAAATGTTCTATATTCGAATGTAATAAGGTTTTGAATTAAATATTCCTTTACATGATTAAATCAGGTTCAGATAGAGTTAAACTTAATTTTTTTGTTTCATTTTATCATAATTTAATCATTCTACTGACATCTTTAATTATACTTAAATATGTTAAAGTATTAAAAAATAGTGTTTTGCTTTGTAAAATTATGAGGAAATAGCAGAAGTAGTATAGATAAATACCAGATGAGGTAATTAATTATAGGGGGGTCTCAAAAATATGCTTTATTGATGCTTATTACAAATAACTCCAAAAACACAAATCCGAACCCTCCTCTTCCTTCCCTAAAAAACTACATCAGTGTTTTCTAACGTCCAAAGTATTGTCGCAGGTCATCATGTGCAACCTTTTTTCAGTAAGTCGTCCGTTTGTCGCGATCTAGTAACATGGAGTATTCACGATTTATTTCCCTTCAACTAACATTTGGCATTTCTTTCTGATTTTATATTTAAGTTCTCAGTTTCTTCCCAATCAATTGGAACGTAATGTAAATTAAATCAATTTTGGAACTGAAGTGAATAGATGTTATCAAGTCGTATGAAAACGACAGAAAATTGGTTTCAAATAATTAATGATACGGTAATAAGAAAAAATTTAGCATGATTTGCGGCGAAGCATTCTGGCGTATAAAGCAGAGTTGATGAAATTAGGGTTCTACAATGTCGGAGCAATTGCAGGAGGTACTCTTATCTAATTAGGGTAAGAGCATTCTTTGATAAGATTAGGAAGTTGTTTGAAATCGAGGAAAAGATATGAAAGAAATATATGTAATGTATATAACTATTAAGATTAATTAGTCTCTGCAATTGAACTTAAATTGAAATTTTGATAAGGCGGTTAATTTAAAGCTGACAGACGAGACGTGTAATAGGATGACTTTAGAACCTATTCTATAGACTTAAAACGTGTTCCACTAATGCTTTTTTTTCTTCATTTTGGAGAACAGGAAGAAGTATGGATATTGATTGATTGTTTAGTAATGTCAAACTTAGAAGCAACTTGAGGACAATTGGTGATGGATCTTGTAATTTTGGGCCATGATTAAGTGATGAGGATGAAACCTGAATTAGTATTTTCATCTCCAAACTTCCACACTACGCCATCGGATAGTCTTGAAGTCTCGACATATTTAACGGGAATCAGTTATATGGCAGGGTCTTTCGAATAGCGTCTTTATTCGAATCAGGACTCGAACCCACGACTCGATGGATACAATACCGAACGCGAGTTCGCAACTATAACCAGTCGGCTACCGCCGTTACAGAAATCGCATGAAGTGAAATCTTGTGTAACCCAACACAGACAATAACCCAACACAGTAAAGATATGGCTTCTTAGTAAAGTGGAGATGTAATCTGCCACTCACAATTTTGCGGTGGATGATATCACTATAACGCTAAGTTGACCAGATTTTAACATTCGAAGAGTGGGGCACCATTGACAGGGGGGGGGGAGTCTTGATTAAAAAATTAGTAACTAAAAATACCTACCTTTGGAACCTAAATAAATTACTTACCTAAATCATATGAATAGCATATTTGTTGACAACACTTGTTTAACTAGCACTAGCACGCAGTACGGTGTGTATCGTATGAGAGACAGTTACAAAACTCAATATGCGAAGGAGTTACTTCGTGGACGGCCAACAAAGTCTTTACACCCTGACCCTTCTCCTCTCTAAAATTCCTCTCCGTTTCCAATCTTTGTATAAGTTGTAATTCCTTTGCAACCATGTTCCAAATGATGCTAGATCGCTAGCGGAACATGTCGCCATAAGAATACAATCTGTGGAAGTGTGCAAAGTGTTCTCTCTTCATTTTATAGCTACAAAATGTTTTCGTCGCTGCCAATGCCAAAAAATACTACTGTTCATTAAGTCCAAACAATGGTGATCGTATTCTAACAACTGATCAAGGTGGACTTTGACAAGCAGTTCCTGATAATCAGTTCTCAATAATTATTTTTATTATTAAAGTTTAACCTTATAAAATTTACAAAAATAATATTAAATTCAAATCCTGGTGAAATAGCTACATGAAAGCCGAAATCCGTATATTCCCTACCCGTTCTCCCTCCGTTCCCTAGCTTGTCGTGCATTCTTTCTAAAAATCAGGACTTACTTAAAGTCTAGCGGGACGTGGGATAAATTGTTAAGAATCGGGACTGTCCCGCTAAAAGCGGGACATCTGGTCACCTTAAACAATGCTGCCTATGTAAACCAGATGGTTTCCTAAAGAGCGTTGAATGCAAAAAAAGCATGTAAAGACGTTTTATTATGTCACTCAATGTAATATACTGGCCGTTTGGAAACGGCACCAGTTTCATTGGAAACCGTTGCTTTAGGCACTTGTCCGCTGAAATATGTTTCATAGAGGGCGCATTGTACACTGACGGGCTGCTCACTTTCAAAGAATTTTTATACCATTTTTGAGAGTCCTTATCATATTCAAACACTTTTGAATAATTTTCACCAAGTTTTCGTCAGTTCTTTATATGCTAGGTTGATCAGAACATTCCTTATCATCAACTTTATCCTGACTTTCCAAACTTGTATGTGCGATTCAAAAACTCTAGTGCGTGATATGCAATTACCGCCAAATACCTTCTTTAACAATTTGTGGCACTTTTTTATGAATTTAATTTATCAATTATTATTAATACATCATTTTCTATTTTAAAACTTGTCATGATCACGCACTCCCACACAAAGACGTCCCCATCAAGCAAGAATTAAAGGCCGATTAAACCGCATGAAAAAGTGGAATAAGGAGCGTCAAAGCCTCTTACATTTCATCCTAAACCCTGGCAGTCACCATAACGACAACGACATGCACAATCCAACTATCTAAATATCATACCTTGTATTTGATTAAAATCATATTTATATATAATTAATTATGAACAAACATCTTCGCCTGCTTCATAATCGAATTGCGAATTTATAAATTAAATCTTGCTCAAATATCTTCAATCAACAAAAATCTTTATCTTTTGCTTAATCAATAAAATTTTCGGAAACTTCCATAAATATGATTTTCTTTCCGTTCAGACTTAATTTATTATTAACGAGAAGCTCGCGCTCTTGTTTCAATTATTTAAAATTAATCACTTAATTTCGCCGCTTATCATTTTCATTTTAAAATTAGATTAACGGATGAAAGTATAAGATTTTGTAAAATAAGATAAGCAACATTAACATATGCATTAAAAAAATTAACAAAAGCTAAATGTTAATGAATAAACTTATGCATTTAACAACCGTTATAAAACAAGGCTCAATTAATGTCAAAAACGTACAAGACGTGATTAAATTAATTAATGTTTAGTGGAAGGTTAAGTTAACACAAGTTGTCTATAAATTAATATTGATTGCAGATTTGACTATTGCTTTATACAGCAGATTTGTTTCTTTTGCGAACGTAGCTTTTTTTCCAATTAAATAAGATACAAATGATTAATAGAAAAACTACAAAGATATAACAAATATATAAAGTACTTAACTGACTTCATCTCCAGAATGAAACGGGGGAAATTAAAACTTCGCTTCGAAGACGCTTGAAGTTTTGCTTTCGTTCTGAAGAAAATGTCAGAAGTCAAATTCCTTTTGAGTTAAATTACGAAGAAACTAATAAAAATATATCTTAATTAAACTTTTTATTGCTATCATTTAAAATTGGTTTTGCGTTTAAAGAAAACGTTAAATGCTATTTTCTTGTAAAATAAGTAAGTCTGCAAAATTGCAATAAATTTATATTTATTTTGCATTATAATCGTTCCATTATATTTATTTTGTAGTTATAATCATTATTTATCCTTTATTTTGCCGATATTCATGTTTATTAATATAAAAAAGATGAATTGACTGAAAAAACGCCAGACAGACAGTATTTTCCTGACTCATCATTTTTAATAAATATGTATAAGATGTGCATGTTGTTTCAAAGATCTATTCGTTAATATGGGTAACAGTTGATTCAAATAATTATCAGTTAGGCTACGCTTGCGTTTAAGAAATTTTGTTATGAAAATAAGCATTTATCTTAAGCCTTTGGATAGCTCAAATGAAACTAATATAAAAACTTAGCATTTTTCACATCTATTTCACAGATATATTATCTTAATTAATAAAAATTACAGGGAATAAAAATGAAATAACATTTAGGTCATTTAATACATATTTTAATGTAATCAGGCATTTGATTGGTTTTGTTAAAGTCGCACTCGAAGCAAAACGAGGACTTTTGGTGAAGGACCTAAAAATTCTAAACCTCGGTCAAGAGACGAGGGCAACACCTGAGCTGGTCCCTCCCTCTACTAACTTCCTCACTACGCTAACGAGAGGACTTAAAGCTCCGACAGATTTAACGTGCATGAGACAGACTACACGGTAGGTCTTCAGTGGCATCAAGTGTCCAATTAACAACTCAACGAAAACCGGCAGGCGCGAGATCGCGACCATGATAACTAGGGTACCGCCGTCAAAGCAATTATGAAGGTCACTGAGCTAATATTGCTATGTTTATTTAAATTTTCAGAAAACAGTTCTTGTTTTGCGTTCTTTTAGGCATATTTTGGGTTAAATCATCTTTTATAGTGCTGCGATTTATAATTAACTTTCATAAATAAATTTGCTTAACTAATATTTCTATTAATGTTTTGTTTTATAAGCAGTCTACGCTTTAATTGGAATATGTTTTTGGCGATGAGATTAGAAATTTTCTCTAAAGGTTGCCAGAAATAGCGAAACGCTAAGCAATAGAGTGAGTCATCTTAAAACTATGAAAATCTTTGAACTTGCCAATACAGTGAGCTCGAGACCATAACCATTCGGGTATCGCGGTCGCAGTTTTGCATCCATACATGTACTCCATCTAATTCGTCTTTTTATTTAATTTCCAATACAGGGGAGCAAAGTAGATCTACCTCTACGTGGTGCATTCTGGTAACGTTTATACGGAAAATGATCTACAAAGGCAGGGTCTCAAAGATTTTTGATGCAGGCCACTAGGTTAGTCTGAGTGTATTGCAATGGAGTTGCGATTTTCTGTCAATTCCCAATGTCCCACATCATGAGGCTGTGGCAGAATTTCGTTTTTTGGCGGGCTCTGACTGTTCAGAACACCTTCATCATATTAGGATTGTTAACCACCCAAACTGTCCTCTTTGTGATATGGAGAAGTCAATAAAATGGGCTCACCTCCATCATTGCCCATCTCTCTATGGTGACACTGAGATGCATTGTATTGGCGAGCTAGAGATCTTTTAATAAGGCAATGACTTCGGTCATTTTTTATGCTTTGTGTGCATGTGATCATGTTGTGTATTCATCTTTGTTGTTATTTTTCCTTCTTTGTTGTTATTACTTACTTTGCAATTCAGTTAATTTTTCTCTAACTCAAGCTTCAAATGAATCACCTAAGTTTCATAAATCCCGATCAATAATTTTGATTTCCTTATGTAATTTGAGCAAGCATTTTTTTTTGGGGGGGGGGGGGCGTCATATATTTGAGAATTTGAATCATTTATTTGTTTTACTTTGAAGTAACCATTTCTAATTATGGCTCAAATAGAATCTTAAAAGTCAGTGAAAAATGTGAAATCTGATAAAAGTTTTATTTGTACTTGAGTTTAAAAATTGAAAAAAATAATTTATGCAAGTAATGCATTTATTTAGTTTTAAAATGTATGAAAGTATTTCTCTTCTCTTTTTCTGGACAGTAGAGTTCTACTATGAATGTATTCGAAATGTCAAGAAATACTGAGGAAAAGAAATATATATTTACTAGAAGGTGACTAAGTAGAGATAAGCTTTAAGCATATTAAATAAAAATTAAATTTTCTCTCGATCATTTTTAGCAATAATTAAAATATTTTCTGCTATTGGGTTAATTAAAACAACCAACCAAACAAGGTATCAAGTAGATGTCCGATAAAATTAAAACATTTCACCTGATTCAGTATTTAGTGATAGACATGAAATTGCTTTAAAAATTGTACTTCATGTGTGTTTAAATCCTGAAGCCCTAATCTTTACGTGAAGTTTATATTCGATTTCTGTGAAATTAGTCCACAAAATTTATAGATTTATATCAAGGGCATGGCTTACATTCTTATTACAATGTTATTAATTATGCGACAAAACGTATGTTTATAAATATGAATTTGGATGAATCTTACAATTTAACAAAAGAATAAAAAGATGCTCCATTTACTTAGAGAATTTGGGAACATATTAGAACGAATGGCATTAACTTATTTTTATAAAAAATACCTTAAATTTTAACATAAAATGTTGAAGGTAATGTAGTTGAATTTTAACAATGTAAATCAAATTTGTAAAGAAAATTGGTCATTTTTTACAAGTATTTCACAAATAAAGACTAAGATTTAATATCATCCGAATTTTTTCTGAAACATTCATTAAGACTCCCGACTATATTGATTTTGTAAATATAATATCAGTCCCATGGAATTTCTTTGATCTCAAATCTAGACTATTTATCTATTTGAATGCAATGAAGTACATCCAACCAAACAGGAAGTAATTAAAACTTCTGTGGGATTACGTTTTCCCTCCAAATTTCAAAAATATTTCTAAGCATATTATAATGATTCATTTGAGAAGATTAAGATCTGCAAAAAACATTTAAAAATACTTCGAATGGTCAAAAAAAAGAAATATAATTTCTCAGAAACCTTAATGATTTTTTGTTCTTTCGGATATACATCTTTTCATTTGAACAGATAAAATAGCCTATATTTGAGGACGGAAATATAAATGTCGAACGTTTAGCATTACATGCACGAAATCAAAATGGCTGATAGACGGGAGTCAGTTTTAAATATCAGTTAATAACAGTAAAATATCAGTTTTGGACTCACTAAACATTCTTTTGAACCAATTTCTTTTTTAAAAAATGAAGAAATGGGAAATAAAATGAAAAGAAGTCATTCCATTACTCAAACTTCATACATGTTATAGCTATTCTCATTTTGTGACATCTAAAAAAAACAGAAAAGAAATTCATTAATGTTCTACAAATAATTGTATTATTACAATGGAGTTTTTTCATCCCAATATCAAACAATTTTATAAATTTGATATACTTCTTCTTTAACTGATATTACACTTTTATAACTTATTCCATTACGGGAGTAGCAACATTGTGATTCATTACATATCATGAAGTCCAATTGGTTTTGACAACTGAAACCAATTTCTTAACCTAAGTGACTTTTACTTTTATGTTACAAAAAGATAAAAAATATCTGCATATATAACAAAAGGATCATGAAAATGAAGCAGAATGTATAACATTACTAAAGATACTTGAAGATGAAGGATTACCTTGTCAGATGAACTCAACATCTCTTTCTGATCAACACGTTTTTAGGCGTAACAAGAGAAAACAGCTCACTCATGAGTCAGAATATTTTTACATTTTTCTTCTTGAATTCCTTTACTGTATAGAGTTCATTCCAGATGCTACTCAAGCTTCACAATTGTATTTTATATATTTATTTCTTCGTGTTGGGGATTTTTAGATATGAATATATAACGCCATTCCACTTTTATGTCAGTGAGAAATGGATAATTGAAAAAATAATTAGAGTAACATTTGAAAAATGAATATTTTTCGTAATTATGAATAATCATTGAATATTGTATGTATAGTAATTACATAATAAGAGATTATGCAAACAATAGATATAGTGCAGCTTCTCATCATTACTTCCTTCGAGTGTCATTAGGTAATTATTTACATAATCACTTATGCATAGTCTCATAAATAGAAAGTCACGCAGTGGTGATAACCAAATTATTTTATTTAGATTTATGAATAATCAAATATCAATCTATAGCCTACACTACACGCGTCTGGCCTAACGTTTAATATAACAACTTAACAAAAATATTACAGAACCAATCGTGTTCAGATCCTAAAGCGATTTACAGATGAGGATTCGAATCCTTGACCCCTTGCAGGTCACCCGTATGTTTACTCCTAAAGTGCATTACTCAACGTATGCGTGATACATTTTTTTCATATCGAGAGCTTCAGGTCACTATCTCTGCTACCAGTCAACAAATTATAAACGATCGTATTTAATGTTTCACAGCATATATATGAATCTCCTCAATTCTATTCCTTACATTTAATACTAATCTACATAAATCACGTTTCATCTATTGGGGAGGCTTTCAATTCATCGAAATTTATTTAATGTGTCCGTAAAGTTTTAATTCAGGGGGGGGGGAAACGATAGATCCCTCGTTACTATAGCAGTACAGTTATAGTACTTATTCAGTATATATATATATATATATATATATATATATATAAGTTTGGGTGAAGGGGGAAACACGTGAGGACAAAATATATAATTTTTTATAAAGTAAAAGTTTCATTTTTTTATAAAGTAAAGTAAAAGTTTTCCCTAGCAGTTTGACAACTCTTTTCATACTCAATTACTGCTCTTATTATTTTGAAATTCATTCATATAAAAGTGCTAATTCAATTTTTGACTAATTAGAAAACTTTTTATGTCGAGAGTGCATTAGATGTAGTTACCTGATAATGTTACGTCATGATAGAGCTTTCAGAACAACTGGTTACATATGCGCAAAGACTATTCATGCAGGGTGTGACCGAGATTTTTCCTGGTGTTGCTACCGTTGAGTCGAGTGTTCGGGCTCAGATCCCTCTAAAACACACCATGTAGCAGTTGATGCACATTCCATTCTGTCAAGATTCAAAGTCCTCCTATGGACGTGGTGTGGATGTGTTGAGAGGGAAATGTATGCTCAAGTGTAGTCCTCGTCACTATACCAAGTTACAATATTCTGAGATCAGTCTCCAAAAGCCATCGTGTGGCTTGTGATTGCGAAGTTAGTTAATGTTTAATTCGAGTTTGATTCTACGATGATTCATTTAGAGGTTGAGTCCCGTGTCCTCCTTAAATAATTTAGAATCACAAATTAAATAACATTTCGCAAAATATGTATAAATACATCCAGTCATACATATATATATATATATATATATATATATATATATACGACGCTTGATTGAAAAGTAATGCTTCTTGCCATCAATTTTTTATTTGTTAATCCTATTTTCACAATTCTAGTAATACATTATTAGGTCAATGTGACCGAGTTCATAGCCTCAGCCGTTATTCCCGTAGAGTCAAGGATTCTTATCTTGACATCTTTTAAGATCCTTTGGGGGTTCAGTGTCATCAAGTCAGGCTGAAACACGTTAAATAATTCGAGGCTCACTTTGGAGTGATTTGAAAGTTTAAAGAATTTGGTGCCACTTCAAATGCCACCTCATAACTTGACAGAGGCACAAATTCACGGCAGCTTTCGCCGATAACTCTCGTTCTGCTTCTAAGTGCGACGTAAAAATCAGTCAATCAATCATTAATATATTATTTACTTTTTGACATAATCCCTTTCTCTTTCCACTCATGTGCACCAACGCACGAAAAGGCAGGAAAACAAATTGGAAAAGGATTTCTTTGGTAATTGACGAAAGCCAATTTTTGATAGAAGAAAATCATCTCTTTTTCAAAAAAAAAAAAGTAATGCTCTTTAAGATGCTTCTTCATGCTTGGAAAGAGTTGAAAGTTGTAAGATCTTGTCCGTACGACGAGTGATTCATAGCCTACTTGAACTACTGAAGTTCCGATCCTCAACTGTTAGAAGCCCTAAGCGGGTCTCTAGCTTTAATCACACCAATAATACCGGGAACAAAGAAAAATGCATTACTTCAAACCTGTATGTAGGCATACAACTTTCAAGTACAATTAAACTTTTGAAAATCTGGTGACAAATAAAAAAATCTAAGGTTATGAAAGCATTGTTTAAGAGTCACGCTTTGTGTATGTATGTGTGTGTATTATTGTTTCTTCATTATTCTATAAATTAAGAAAATTAATTAAAAATACTCATGATAAAATAAGGCATCTGTGATTAAAGGAAAAAGTTTACATTTTTAAAACAGACTTTAAATCAAATTCTCAACGCGTCATATGTTTACATTTAATACCGAATACAGGAATTGACAACATAAGAACTAGGGTAAATGTTATTTTTCAAAGTCAAATATGTACTATGTTTCCATCATTTGATGTAGTGAAATACTTTTCAAATTTTCAATGTTGATTTTTGTGATGTTGACATTTTCTTGAGCAAACATTTTTTACTCAGGCAATATGTTTTTTCCTTCCTTAAGTAACTCTTACAGCGTGAAATTGTGTTTGCTTACACTTCACCTTTTAAAGAGTTATTATTCTAGAAATAGAAACAGACTTTTTAAAGAGTTTCGAATTTTGTTATTTAAATACCAATTCAAGCTTTAATGCTTGAATTTTTAAAAATCTAAATTGTTTGTAAAGAACACAAAACTTGGAAATGAGTGCCAAGTATAAAGCTGACTATTTGTGTACCTTCTCTCAAATAACATCTGAGTATACTTTCTAATTCTTATATTTAAATTTGTAACTTTTTTTCAGCCAAATAAAATGTAATTACTCAAATTAGGTTAACTGTGGAAGTGTAATGAACGAGTTAAAAGTAATACATATAAAAGCGATGGAGAATTCAATAATATGGTTAGTAATAATTTGGTGGTGAAATTAGTAGTAAAGAATATTGCATAAAAGTATTTAAAATGTATGAACCGACATAGATTGCAATCAAAGAGGGATCCATGATCTCTTAGACTCAGTAAGAGTTAAAGGAACCACGCAAATCCCTAATCGTCACAAGTTAACCCGCTCGAACGCGAATACGTCAGTAAGATTGAATTTTTATACTGACCTTAGACTGGAATTCAAACGCGTGAAGATAGAATAGACTGAGAGAGAGAGCAATTATGCTTATAAGAAACTTGACAATTAATTTAGTTCATTCTTATCTGAAGTGTCTTCAGTAAATTTTGAACGTTTTGTCTTATCAGTGTATGTTTGGATTTAGTATCAATGAATAGTGAAACGTATAACGGCGGAATGTTATAAAACGAAAATTAATTAATAGATGAAGAGATAAAGAAGTAAAACGATAATGCCATTTATACATCCTTTGAAATGTAGCTGAATCGTTCTTATTTGCTAATTACTTACCTCTCAAAAATTAGAAAATTCTCTTAAAATAGACCAAATTTTTCAAACTTTGAAACTAGGTTCGATGAAAAACTTAACGAAATCCCTTTAGGAGTAAATGAAATAAAAGGTTTTGTCAAATTAACTTTCTTTGAATAGTTTCAATTTTAGAACCATTGTGTTCGTGAGAAGGGCGTTTAACAATCATTACTATTATGTAATCACATGTCTTTTCTTCCAAAGAATAAATTTTTAGAGTCGTTTCCTGTACTGAATAATCATTTTCTAATAAAAAAATTTCAAAACTGAGTAATTAAGGGAAATAATGGCTTAAAATAATTCAATTCCGCCTGGACTCAAATCCAACCTTCAACCCCGTCAAATCTAGTTCAATCCTCCTTGATTGGAGTTCTTACATGATTCGACCAATCAGAATTTCTCTCTTCCGTCATGAATCAACAACCAGATGCCACAATGGAAACGAATTTTTAAAATACATTTTTTTAATATCATTTAACTTTTTATTTAATTTAAGTATAATACGACTTTACTCCCTTAAAAAATTGAATTTCTGAGCAAGAAACCTATATATTTAGGAGTAAACGCTCCTGAAACTCATGAAAAAATATCTCAATTATTTACAAAGATATGGTTAAAATATACATATTCACTTATGGAAACTTTATCGAAAAGAAACTTCAATGTTTATTTTCTAAAAATGGGATCTTTCGTCATCTGATTCAATATATCTTAAAAATTATTGAAGATAATCTCATAAAATTTTTACACAATTACATTATCATACTATTTTATATGATTGAATCTATAATTATATTGTTCATTATCTATGTTAGTATCTTCGCAACAGAAGGTACATATTAAAATATGAAAAAAAAAGAATTGGATGAGATTTTAAAAATCTCGAAGCAGCATAAAACGTCAAATGTCTTTTGCTTAATTATTTTCTTAACCCATTTGATGACGCACCCTGCTGGTAGTCGGCCGCACAATTTTAAGCCCATTATTATGTTGTTGGATGTGAGAAGCACTAAGCAGCTGTAGCTTCTTTTTAGTGTTTCTTCCTTTCCGTCAATATATGTTGACATTTTATGGACTATTGGAAAGCTGAGAAATCATTGTTTTGAAAAATGTATAATGCATTTGTATGTATAATGTCTCAATAGATCACGAAATGTAAGTAATTATTTTTGGTGATTTGATTGCACAATAGTCAAAATTGCATACCATATCAAATATCTCTCTGGGGAGGAATTTAAATTCTTTTTCTTATAGTTTTTCTGTAATTCTATTTCTTCTAATTCCAAGATTTTCTTAAGGCTTGTTTCCTTAAACTTAATTGGTAAATATAGGGTCGATTGTAGGAGGAAATATTAGTAAGCCTGTTCCATTCTGCTACAAGCCAAGCCACAGAGCTGAGGAAACCAGATGATTGCTGAAGTGAAGAAGAGATCGGAGCGAAAAACAAAAACATTACGAACTGAACTTTCGAATCATTGGTCGCGTATATTTTCTTTGAGCGATATAATTGTATTCAAATGTATGTATCAAATTTAATATCTGTAAATAATTCTATTTTAATATATAAATCTCAAAAGTAATAATAATATGGATGCCCTTCTTTCAAGTAGTTACTTTCTAGAATTACTGGAATAATTCAAATTGCCATTTAGAATTTTGAGGCAAAAAGACAGATTAATTCATTCCGCCTTTTGGATTCGAAAGCGAGGTAAAAGTTTTACCTTGTTTATTTTAGTACCTAAAATAGATTATATTTTTACAAAGCCAATGGGTTATAAGGATATGTTTGCATTGTGAAAGGAAAATACTGCGTTCAAATGTAAACCCTTTCTTAGTATTTTAGGCAAATTAGTATACCCATAAGTGATGTTAAAACAACCTTCATTATTAAACAAAATTCTACAAATTATTACAAATATTGTTCTATAAGTAAATAAAATTATATATATATATATTATAAATTATCACATGCATAAGCTGTATCATTTCAATGAAATTTATTTATTTATTTAAATCGTAAATTCACGAATTACTTTTTTTCATTCGCCTCTTTACCTTCTGCGAAAAAATAGAAAAATATAGTTTTAATTACATGGAGTTAATTCTGGAAGCTATATAGCAACTGATAGAGGAAAAATTGATTCGGTTTGATTTGGCTGGTGTGGAGGCTAGTCCACACGAATCAAATTCACCTTGATTCTTATTGATTGAGATGCTTTTGATTTGAAGGGATCATAAGGCAGCTTTTTTCATCTAAGGCTAAATTAGAAGGCGTTGAAGACCAACTGTCGGTCTTATGGGGAATACTTGCAAGAACATTCTGAAAAGCTTGATTAATACTATAAACTATCGAGCACATGCTTCTGCAAATAGACCTAAACGTCTTTTAAGCAAAATCAATCCATACAAAATGCAGGTATTGGTAAATTATAGCTGCTTCCAATGCACTTTTCCCTCGTAAATGAACGCGTCTCAGCTTGTGCACCACAATGTGTATGTGTATGTTACGGCGCGATCAACCACGTTTTAATTGATTGTTTTGACAGAGGCGAGAAAATAAAGTCACCTGTCGATACGCCACCCTGAATTTCTGAGCGTTATGTTATTACTATGGAGCTTTTTTTCTTTTTTTTACTTAAAGCTATATTATTGCTTTTAATTGTATTGAAAAAATGCGAAAAAAGGAATGTATCCGTTATTACTTCCGTTCTTCTTCTTTCGGAATTACTTTTAAATTCTTGTTGAAAATCTAAAAATTCACAACTTCATTACTGATTTTAAGAACGAGAACTGATGCTTGTGGGGTTTTTTTCCTGAAGAAGAAGCTATTAGTAATTTATTTTTAAGAAGTAGGTTTGGTAATTTTTTTTCCAAGGTGAGGTTGATAGTCCAAAAAAAAGTTGATAAACTATGCTATAGATCATTGGAGGTTAACTTAATTACCTGAATAATAATACATTACGAAAAAATTTTCTCCTTTTGCATTTCTAATTGGTTTAAAAAAATGTGTTACAATGGTTGTAAATATTTTACTTAAATCTTAATTTGTTTATCAATACCAGTTTAAGACTTAGATTTTAGATATATTTCAATGAAAAAGTAATTTTTTTTTAACAAAAAATGCTTCAGAAAATTTTTCGAAGCATATTTGAGAATAAGCATTGCATAACTTTAATGGCATCTTTTTCATATAAAGAAATTCGTACTTTTTCTTCCACTGGGTTTCAGAAAATGCTTAGTATCGTACAAGTGCAATAAGCTTAGGCTTTCTTTGTTCTAAAAGATCTTATTATTTAATGTCAAAAGACAAGCAAGAAAAGAAATTTTCTTCAGAAAAGTGATAAAGAACACACAAACATACATACATATCTCCTTCAGAGACTTTTTTTACGCGAAAAGATTTCTGAGGAAAGTTATGAATGTCACCTCGATAAATAGAAAGAAGAAATCTATTGCTATTTTATACAGGAAGAAACGTTAAGAGACCGTATCGAAGTGAATGATTCAGTGACAGCTATATGAGTAAGTTTGCTTTTCATTCAATTGAAATAATAGAAAAGGCTTAGCATCGCATAAATAGCTTCGCTATTTTTTCATTTGTTTTCGGGGAGAGAAAGAGTATTAGATTTCTTTTCTTATAGTCTTGCATTATTCTTGAATATTCCAAGATACAGTAAAACTTTATTAATTCCTACTGATTGAGAATCCAGGTTTCCTAGATTAAGCAAAATAATCTACAAAATGAGTCCACGTACATATGGAAACTATATTTTGTGTACAGTAAAATGAATACTCTCAGATTTTGAAATAATACAAATCAAACTGGTAAGTAATTGTACAAGCGAATATTCAAATCAATACATTACTTATATGTTATGTATTCAAATCAATACACTACTTGCATGGTTGAATAAAAATAAATTAAAACATGACGATTCACGCTCTTCATTAACAAATAACACTTCACGCGCTCCCTGCTTTAAATGAAGCGAACTTATCTGTCTCATTTTAGTATTGATTGAATAATAAATTGATGCAAATGCCTGAAAGTATTGTCAAATGTCCAGATATCATTTCATTGCTATTGTATTTCACATAGTATCATAAATTTCAAGTGGTCTTTAATTTCACTAAATTTTGACTTCTTTTTGAGTGACATCGTTAGAACGAGGGAATAATATGAATTCCATAAAATGAAGAATAAAAATTAGGCAGCTTCAGCCAATATTCATGTTACGAAAATGCATGGCCTACAGTCTAGTATTTAAAACTCGGTTGTTTTTCTTATTTCCATTCATTAATTACAGAATTTTTTAAAAAGTGTCTGGATTAATGTGTTTGTGATGAACAAGTTTAATGGAGCTAGAGCCATATATGGCTATACTGCGCCAAAAAAGATGTAACTGTGATCTAAACGTTTGAAAATATAGAAAAAAGTTAAAATTGCTTGAAAACAAGGAGGATCGAAAATAGAGAAGGGTCGCCTGAATATCTCGAGCATTTCAACTGTTCAATTATTCAACTGTTTTTACCGAAAACAGTAAACTCGACTGGAATGAAAAATATTATTAAATCTCGGCTCTGTCTGGAATAACGGATCAGTTTAATGGGAGCACATGAATGAAGATTTATGCACTCTATTACTATAATGGCTTCCAAAAATAATACTATGGCGTAATTGAAAATGTATAACAAAATATTTTTGCATGTTCACTAAAACATCACTTATTTTAAACAATCGTACTTGTAGAAGAATTCCATCACTAAAAAAATTCCTAAAAAGCTTTCAAAAAAATTCATTTACAGTAGATTTCTTATAATAAACTGAAAACTTACTAATAATTATTGTTAAACATTGTACTTGAAGTATATCAAATTTCTAACGGTTAATCAAAAATAATGTATATGAATAAAATAGGTTGCAAATTAATCATTAATATTAATTCAATAAACCTAGTGTTCATTGTTAATAAAATATACGGTAAATTGTTAATTACACGTTATTTGTAAATATTTAAGTATATCAGATATATAGTATTACAGCTTAAAACGAAATTTTTAAGTTTAAAACCTTCAAATACACTAGTTAAAACCTACTTTTTATTACTAATTTACTGTTAAAAATATGAATCTAATATACACGTGTGTGATTCAAACGTACCTAATTTAATGACTGATGATACTACTAATTGAAGTCGATGTTACTGTTATGAAATGCCTTTTGTGAAATGACGTCAAAATTTGGAAATGATTCATAGGTTAGTTTTAATTGCTGCCGCGTCGAGTTTCCCTTGTCTTTTAGAGTCAATTCGGATTCTTCATTCTACGCCGGAAACCAAGAAATGATCAAAACAATGGAATGCTTCCAGCGAATCTTCTCCGCTAAAGATGATGACGTTCTCATTGGTCGGGAAAGTTTTGGCGATGTTAATTGGAATTCGATGAGCGTCATGCCAATGGACTTATTTGAAAAAGGAAAGACGATTAATAGACAATACTAAAATATCCTTGTTAGGAAATAGAAATTGGAGTTACTCTCTTCCAATTTCAATTTCCTATCAAGGGTACTTTTTGAACCGCAGTTGAATGGTTGCAGTTAAAATCAAAAGAACTTGTTAAAAGCTATACCTTTAAATATACTTGCTAACTCCTAATTTTCTGTTGCGAGTCTATTTATTAAGGAATATGAATGAAATACTTATAAAAGCGTGTTAAAATCACAGTTGTTTATATTTGCTAGAAATATTTCAAAATTTATCTCGAGTAGTCCAAAAGCAAACATTTTCAACATCGAGAAAATTATTGCATTTAAAATCTGTCATGAATGCTTCCGAAGCACCGTTTCACTTGATAACGCTTGAGAGGGTTATTAAAATTATTGCATTAATCTTAAAATTTCGACTTCTTTATTTACTGAATGACACTGCCCTAATCTTACGCTTATGAAAGACTGTAACCTTAATCACTTTTAACTGTAACGTTGCAGTAACTTTCACTAGTTTTATCTAGGAAATATTAGTTGTTTGTGAGAAAAGATTGCTACAATGAAACACAATATATTTCGTGTGTATTTTATGATTAGGTACATGCTAAGTATGTACTTTACATCACGAAAAAGGATGGGAAAATTTTTCATCTTTTCAAAAATTAATTTCACAAGGTTGATCAGAAGGGATATGAAAGTATTTAAGAAATTGAAATAAATACAGGCTGCAAAGTATGATTAAAAATAATACTCAATAAGCGTAAACTTTTAATTTTTATACAATTTTCACCATTATCGTTGTAAATGAAAAATGTTTATATTCTGTATGTAATGCATTATTATCTTTCTCGTATAATTTCCATCAAGTTTCTCACAATAGCAAATATCTGATGACTCGGATAAGCCAATGGAGAGGAAATTCAGTGGTTGTAGTCGACACCAGGTTCCTTGGTTTCTTTTTCTAGAAGTAAGAAGGAATATATGATGTTCTTCCTCAATTGTATTTCTATCTTCGGGAAGGGATGAATCAAAGTAATAGATTGGGCTCAATGACACCTCGTTGTTTCGACCTCATGCCCATACGTGTCGCCATCTTCTCCATGGGTGCATGTTTTTTAATTCTCAGCACACTAACGACACCCGAGAACAAAGAAAATGAATACGAGATGATATTGTAAATTTTTAGTTATTGCAAATAATAATCGGGATAGAAAAATAATTTTTATTTATGTTTAGTTTTTATTTCATGAGTTAAGGCTTCTTTTCATAATCACCATCCAGAGTAATACTTTCCCCCTTTGTTTCTTGACCTTTCCAAAGACGTCATTGTAGTACGCAGCAGATTAAAATTCTCATAGATGGAGCTGCTCCATAATACAGATTAATTCTTAGAAAGAGTTAAAAATTTACGGTACCCCATCGCGAGTATAAAAATTTATATATATATATATATATATATAATTGCTATCTCATATTACATAAAATTTATAATATTACCAATTATTAGTTCATGATGCTGTTACATCATCATTAAACAACCCTCGTTTAAGCAACATTCAAATCATTGCTAGAAAATTTTGGCTAAATATATACTACGAAAATAGAAATTTCGACTAAATACTGAATGAATTATGCGAGAAATTTCAAAAAGGCTTATTGAACTATATTTTGTTAAGTGGAATATTATGGAACCACTTTTGTAATATTTTAAATACAACATAGTACATAAAATAATAATTCATTGTTATATTTATAAAAGAAACTTTCATATCTGAAAACTTATAAATTGAAAAACTAGAAGTTACTTCCCCTGTTTTTGGCTATTAAAATTTCGAACTATTCAAAGCTTAAGAATTATGGTTTAACATTTAATGATGAAATTAAATTACTATTTAATTTTAATATCAAAATTTGTTTAAGATAACTGTAACGTATACGATAAAGAAATACAAGCTTTATTATGAGTTATTATCATTCTTATTTACTGAATAATTATTTATGAGCAATTAAAAAAATAAATAGCTGTATTTACATTTACAAGTTATGTTCTCTCATTTCGGTAAATCTGGGGGAAAAAGTTACAGCATTTATAATTTAAAAAATTTACCGAGTACATGTTTATTAACGTCACACTGAGAAACAACATGAGGGTTCTATTGGCGACGTACCTCATAATTTTAAACTTCGGTTAAGTGACGAAGACGACACTTGAGTTAGCACCACTTCCCCTAAATTCCACACCAAGCCAATGGTAGGAGTTTGGGCCTCGACATAAGTAAAATGTATCAGCCGTGGCAACACGGTTTTGTTGCATCAAGGCTTGAACCTGCGAATCGACAAAAACCGCTGGCCGCGGGGCCGCGACCGAGACCACTAGATAACCGTGGTCAATGCAGAATATTTATAAACATAACAATCTACGTATTGAGTACAATTATGTAATTTCAAAAATCAAATTTGGTAAAAAAAATTTAAGAGATTTAATTTTATTAATCTAATTTTCCTTCATTTTTATGCAAATATGAGCAATACCTAAAATTTGTGGACGTTTATTTAAAAAAACAATCGTTCACTTTAGAAGAAATAACTACATTTTATTGTGTTAAAAATGTGATCATTATAAATAATAAAAGTAGATGTTTATGAAAGTGTACCAGAATGCTAAGGAATCGCATTTTGAGAAAAACTTAAATTCGTTTATTTACAATATTAAAAATGTATTTTAGAACTTCTATTCATGAAATTCTCGTGAAAAAATCGTCTTCGTACTCAATGAATTGCCCTTTATTTTTTAATAGCAAAACTGAAAAATCACAAATTTTGAATAATTTCAGCATGTCAGTTAACTTAAATAAATACTTCTGTATTCTATAGTAAATTAAAATAAATAATCAATATATATTTCCCCACGAAAATATTTTTCTATGTAAAATCTCATACCCTTAACGAGAAATGTGAATAATTTATTTCGAAAACAACTAATTATTTATAAAATACTTAAATACAAAAGTTCTATAACTTACGATAAAAAATTTACACTTGTTTTTTAAATTCCCTGTCAAAATAAAATCAATAAAACAATTAGCGAAGTACAAAATAACTACAAGACTTATTAACTAAAAAATTGAAACAAGAAACATTAATCCTGAAAATGTTTTTTTTATTTTTATGAAACGCAATATTTAATTTTATACATCACTTCATTTCTAACGATTGAAATCCCATTTTCAAAACCATTTCTTTGCTGTCAAAATTCAAATTAAGGGAGAAGAGCTCGATTGAAATTTCACAACTTGCTCCTGACAGCGAATCTAGAAATGCAGGTAAGGAATATTAAATTTTCCAAGTCATTTAAGAACTCTCAATTGCTTACTACTTTCTAAAATAAAAATGAAACAGATGAAATTGAGAAAGCAGCGTTGAAATTGAAAATGAGGAAAGTGACGAATTGCTAAAATGCGCAAGTGCACTGGATTTCGATTTAATATGAATGCAGAAGAAAACTCGTTTATTATCGCACATGTCTAGAAGAAAAATTTAAATACTGAATATTGATATATCGAGTCTCATAAATATATGGACAAGCGATTTTCTTAGGAGGGGGGAGGAGATAATATATTAATTAAATTTAATGAACAGAAGAAAAATAATCAACATAGATATCCACAATAGCACTTTTAGAATACAGCAATGACAAATATACTGTAATACTTTAGTGCAGGGGTGCACAAATAGCAGCCTACTAAGAGGTTTTTGTGGCCCATCAAGACAATTAGAAAAGTTCACCTTGAGATTTCTTTCCCCTGCATACAATCATTCAAAGCAAAACAAAACTATTTGCAAGGCAAGCAAGAAAAATAGTTACCATCTTTTTCCTTTAACAGGAAAAATGACAGTGCCTGGAAATGTTTTTGCTAAGATTAAGGATCATCTGTAGAGTTTGGAAGTCGAGGTCACAAGAAGGGTCTAGGACTTTACCAAAATTATGCCTAAATTCCTTTCGCTTTTTATCCCGTCACTGCTGATATTGACGCAGCATCTGAGGAGCTACATTTTAAACTTATTGACATACATTAAGATAACAGTGTGAAAGAAATGTTTAATGTTGGGAAATCAGTTAATTTTTACTATTTTGTATCTTTAAAAAAACTTCCGTGCATTAAGAAACAAGCTGAGAAATTGTTCTCTATATTTGGTTCAACATATATTTGTGAACAAACGTTTTCTTCTTGAAAAGCAACGGGACTAAATATAGATGTCCTTTGACAGGCATTAACTTAAAGGATGTGAGGAGAATCTAAACAATCAATCTCTTTCTATATTTCAAAAAAGGAAGACAAGTGTGATAGGGTAAATTTGTCTCATGGAACGTTCTTAAATTAAATGCACTTGCAGATTATATGAAAGTAGCACAAAAATTGAATTGAATAAAACTCATACTATTTTATTTAATTTGTATTTATTGATTTTTATTGCCCAGTTCATACCTTTTCTGAAATGCAAAGTTAAATAATGAATGCAATCACTTTAAAGAATGCGACCCACCGTTGGCCTCTGCTTCCATGATTTAGTCGTCCCCGTACCAAAATAAAGCCTCCTCTACTATGATTAATTGATATATCATATAAAGTTCTTAACTTTTCGTGTTTATAAGTTTCAAATTTTCTGCATGAGCAGTGAATTTTAAACTTTTCCCTTTTATATGCTTCATCACATTTTCCAACTTGAAAGATTTTATATTCATAATTATCGTAATGCTGTTAAAGAGAAACTGCTCTTAAAACTACCAGTTAAAAACATTTATGAGATCTCAAGTACCACATGAAAATAGAATTATTACAATACTAATCTTGCGCAGAATTTCATGCTCATAGGTATAACATTTGAATCCTTAACATTACTATTCCCTTTCAGATTGGTACAAACCTTATAATTATTCAGAAAGACTATTATTTTATATTCATTATGCGGGAGGATTTTCCTTCGATAGTTCTTTGGGAAGTATATAACATTCCTTAAATAATTTAATACTATTAAAAATATCGTGTATAAAAGCTTTGAGAGAACAAAAAAAATTCCTCAAGAAAACCAGGTACCTAATTTTTTTAAAAAATGAAAGCGTACTTTCCATATTTTATAAACGTATCGCCTTATGGTATATTTATTCAAATATCAATGATTATTCTTAAATTATAATACTATGTAAAAGATGCGATTCAAGATATATTTGAGAAATATAGATACACAATGTTATATTCATATAATATGATTACAAAAGTACAAACGTAAAAAAAATACATAGAATAGTTTTTTAAACTTATATATACATAACATTTTCTGTTATTTTTTTTCCATTTTATTTCATTTTATACTAGAGAGAGTCACAGTGATAAATATACTACACATTTTAGTTTCATAATTTAAGAGAAATACTATGCATATTTTAAAGAAAAAATATTTCCCATAATTGGGATCCCATGATGGGATTAAAAATAATCTAATATAAAAATGATAAATTTATCAGATACTATCCTTGATAAGAATGAAGAGAAACAAAATTGAATTTTTCACTTATTTCTTTTTGCGAAGACGGTACTAGATGAAAAATCTTGAATCATTTGTAATTACCATTTATTACACACAGTCAAAACTCGTTAACTAGCAGTTTTACTAAAGCTGCCTTTTTTTAGGTTCAGGCGGCCACGGTAGCCTAGTGGTAACCTCGGGGTGGATGGTTTTAGACAAGTTGTGGATTCAAGCCCTTGTGCCAATAAAGACCCGCAGTGCAGCAGGGGCTGATGCACGTTAAATCTGTAGAGGCTAAAAGTCCTCCCGTTGGCATAGTATGGTAGCTTGGAGAAAAGGGTTCCAACTCAAGTGTCGTCCTCGTCACTTGACAAGACTTAAAATTAAGAAACCCGTCGCCAATAACCCTTGTGCTGCTTCTAGTGTGACGCTAATAAAACCAACGAACCATTTTGAGATTCAGATTAATTTTTTTTTTCAGTTGAGCTAATGATTTTCTGATAAGAGAACACATTAATATTTTTTCCCTCTTTCTATTTATTATATAGTTGAGTAAATATGTCATTGAGTTCAAATTTAAAATAGCAAATTTATACTCCGAAACAGACTAATTAGAAATATAAGAAAGACCTAAAAAAGAAGCACAGAGTGGAGTATGGCTCTTTTACGAAACCAAAACTAAAAGAAATAAGCCAATAAAACAGATGCAGGAAAGGAAGTCTTAAAAAAGAGAGCAAGAGATACCTAATTCAAAAAAGGGAGAGGGAAGTTACCTTAGGAGCGAAACCATATCTAATATTGGAAGAAAGGCTCCAGAGAAACACTAGCTGAATAGAAGATAACAAAAGTCTAGGCAGGGAGAACTCAAAAAACATTCCGAAACTTTTACGACGAAGAGTGTTAAGACAATGTGATGATCGTTATAAATATATCCGCTATCCAAGTCCAAATATCAGAAAACTAAGCAGAATGAGATAGAAAGAAAACAAAAAGAGCGGGGAAGGTTCACGTTCTGAATGTCTGAGTCAAAAGGGGGAGGCGACAAAGAGCCGTATGTCTACTGTTCACAAAATGCAAGCCATGACTTTCGTCAAAGAAGAAATTGTTTGAAAATTGGACAAAGCGAGGATGAGCAAAGGTTGTTTTTCAGACGCATCCTTTGAAAGTTTGGGGCTAAGAAATTTTAATAATATTTTTTATTAGAATGTTCAAATTGAATATGAATTGAAATTGAAATTTTTGATTGGATTGGACATATTTTGCTTCTTTTTCGGATTGGAATGTTTGAATTGGATATGATTCACCACTTCTTCAAAAGTGAAGAGTTTGGATTTTTCCAGTTTGGATTTTTCATATAAAAGAGATTATTTTCAATATCTCACAGTCATTGTGATTAGCTGCCCCTTTACCCATTTCTTGTGGGTCAAATTTTAAAAGTTATAAAGATTTTTTTCTTGTATAAGTAATTTTCACACAAATTAAAAATAATGTCAAAATTGAGTAAACGCAGCGCAGAAAATTCATATCGATTTTGGAATTTACATTATAGTTCAATTTAGGTGTGTACTGTAACTCGTGGTTTAATATCCATGAACCTCGACTACCGCAAGTTAATGGAGTTCTAATGTATTCAACTCCCAAAATAAACATAAAATAGGTTTGCTGAGTTAAACGGTGGGATTTTTAACCCCCCCGCTTCGCTGAGATTCTGAATAATTAAAGAATTAGTCAAGAAAAATCAATCACAGCGTAATTAAACAATTAGTCAAGAAAAATCAGTTATTTAAATCGAGCAAGTTTTATTCTATTCTATAGAATGAATACAAAGTTAACATTAAAATGAATTTGGATCAGTAATTAACTCTCCTAATCAACCAAAGAATATAATTTAAAATTCTACTTGCCTTACAGACAACAAAACTAAGTCCGAATCAAGAATAAAAAGTTCAAAACTGGATCCGAGCTAAATATCTATTATTTGACGATCTCTTAACTCCCACCAATATCGCATGCCCAACATACAATCTCGCTAACCTTCTATCTCCTCCCAACAGTTTAATACGTAAATCTTTCTTTCTAATTCCTCTAGCCTCTCAACCAGCTAAATTCCTATTCATAGAATTTCTTTCATAGTCAAATTAATTTGCATAATTTACGAGTTTTACACAAGGTGAAGTTCGTAATTTAAATAACGTCATAAGACAGTCTTAAAAGTTAGTTGATAGGGAAAATGAGGGAGAATCAATTACAAATTTAATTACATATTTATCGCAACTATATATGAAATGTTACTGCAGAATTTTATACCAAATGAAGAGTTTGTGTTTGAACACCATTAAAAATTTCTAATATATTATCGTATTTAACTAGATAACTGCTCCGTGTTCTTCAACAGAATAATGGCTCTAAAATCAAATAATCTATCGATTACATAAATTAAAATAACTCAGTCTCAATAGGGGGAGAGAGAGATTTATTTAACTCTGATTACCATTCTAAAATATAATCTGGGCCTGGCCTAAATCATAGACATTTTTCTTTAGACTTATTTTTCTTCCTCACTTACATCTCACTCTGTTTACTTATATATTTCGATGAAGCACTAACAGCACCACCAGTCGTTACAACTGAACATAATTATTATTCTTATATAAAAAAGGGAAAAATAATTTTATTCAAAAATACGAGACTAATAGCTAAATTCTACAAAACTCTTGAAGTCAGTGAATATATGATTTTGTAATAATTAGCCATCTGAGAAGTTATGTTATAGTCAATAACAAAATGATCACAGATCACTTTTCACTGTACAGTGTTTATACAGTGTTTTCTTCTTATAAATCCCAAAAATTTTAATAAATGAGTGAGTGAGTGAATCAATCAATTACATTTCTCTTCCATTGTTTATATTATCATTTTATTATTTGTTTTAATTCTAATAATTAATTGAATAATTTAATAGTTATTTTGAAAAAAGAAAGCTTGTATTTTTGATGGCTAAATCCATCAAAATTATTTATTTTGATTTACGGGACTTTGCAAGAAAAATTTATTTTTAAATTTTAGCCACGCAAAAGACAATTGTTTTAGTCAACGACCAAATAGTCACTCGTTCACTTCTCAAAATATAATGTTTTCTGAATAATTTTTCTGGCCAATTCCTAATAAATAGATGAATGAGTGAATTATCAATCAGTCAAATTTACATTATGTTTAATAATGTTGTCGTTTTCTTTAATTTTAATATTTTATTGAATAATTTAATAATTATATAAAATAATTAGCAACTTTGGTGGCTAAATCTGTTCATTGCAAATCTTCACACTGAAAAATGTATTACATATCATTCGTAATTATTATACATGTTACAATCACAGTGTGAATTTCAAATCCCTCTTTTTGTATGATCAGCAACATTTTTCATATATTTTTAGATAAACAGTAAGAAATTGTATAACTAAGAACAAATATTCAAATTATTTAACATTAAAATGTTTGCTTTAAAAGACTTAATAAAATGGAAGAGTAAAAAAAAATATTTTTCACGTATAAAGGCAATATTATTTTATGCAATTAAAATGAAGGCTTAGTTTATTCGGAGTTTGACTTTCGTAAAATAAATACGGCATTTACTATCGCCTGAATGAGCTTCTTTTTCTTATGGCATTTCATTCTTTGGTAAATAGGGGTGACGCACCCTGGAAAGATCCTTTACATCTTGCTCTCTTTTCGACCATACTCCTAGTTATTTTATTTTCCCTTTTCTTCCTTTTTTCATATTTAAAGAACTTATTTTAAATCACACATGCACATTTATTTAAATAAATGAATGAATGTTTCTCACAAATAGATCAAATAAGGTCCTGCCATAATAAAACCATGCAGAATAAATGTACATCTTGAATTATTACTATAAGGCTCTCTGAAAAGGTATACAGGTTAATATTCTACTTAAAAATTTATATGAACCCATTTTCTTATCTTCTATGTAAATGTTTTTTTAATTATTTTTTAGCAGTAGGCTAAAAATGAGTGAATCAAATCTGTGCCTGCTTCAACATTTCTTTTTCTGTTTAGTTGAAAATAGACTTTCTTTCTCATTTTCAATCACTTAAAGTTGGGTCTTGAATCAACAATCACAATTTTTATATATAATTTAAATTGATTGAAATAGAACAAAATATATAAATGTATTAGGATGTTGAATAAGTTCTCGCTGTTTCCTAACAGACGGTATTACGAAAACTATATGCACGTAATTTCAGATGGAATCACAACTATAAGGAAGTACTAGCGGTGAGCTTGACTTCAGTGTTGGCCAATTCGCCATAGTATATACAATGTTTGTTTGGTTTTTTTCCTAGTTTTGCACCAAGTTAAAAGTAATTGCAGAGAATTTTATTGCACTAATATACTCCAAGAAATATGCAGTCACAGAATCCTTGTTGAGATTTACGGTGAGCATGCTCTATCTGAAGCCAGATGCAGAGATTTATTATGAGCTGCTCGAACCGAACGAAAGTATCACGGGAGATCACTAACGACTACAACTGACGCGTCTCCGCCAAGCCCTTAAAGGAAAAACTTCTATACGAGCAGAGACGCGACATTGTGATTCCGTTACATGACAACGCTCGTCCACATGTTTCAAAACCGATAAAAACCTACTCGGAAACTGTGAAATGGGAAGTGGCCCACTCAACGTAATCAATAAACATAGCTATTTCCGACAATCACCTATTCCATTCGATGGTACATGGCCTGGGTGAGCAACTCTTCCATTCTAATGGAGATAACAAAAAATGGGTCGATTCTTGGATAGCTTCAAAAGGCGTGTCATTTTTCCGACGTGGAATTCATATGCTGCCAAAAAGATGAGGAAAGTAGAGGCTAGTGATGGGCAATAATTTGGATAACATGATTTTTACCATATACTTGAAGGAAAGTATTGATTTTCATAAAAAAAAAATAGCGAGAACTTATTAAAGACCCTAATATAGTAGTAATAGGTTATATTTATTTAATAGGTTTTTCTCTTAAAATGCAGATATTAATACTTAATTTATTCAAACATGAATTTAATAAATACCACTCTTAACATATATCTTTTCAAATACATGAAATTAAACAGAAGTTTTGCATGAATTCAAAAGATAATAAAAAATGCGTTTTTTTTTTTTTTTTCTATTTCAATGTGCTTTCAAAAACTGCAATGCTTTCTTATATTAAAATGCTCTCTTTCATTGTTCTGAAATAGTTCTTTATTTTTTAAATAATTGAAAACATTTAGAGATATTAATTTTTTTCCCTTCGAATAACCTTTGTCAATGAATTATTTACTAATTTATTCATAAAAATGAGACATCTACTCATAATCCCTTTAAAGAACTGGTACGTTGAGCGTTTTTGCTCGATTAAAATCCTTTTAAATAGAAGTTTTCCTATTTTTTTTCCGAGAATACAGTAATTTAATCAAAACGCTTATTTCCATCGAAAAAAGATGCTGGTATTTTTAAAATGCATTTGATAAAAAAAAGTTGAATGTTGAAGTGAAGTTCTTCTTTTTTTTTATTTTAAACACGCAAATTGAGTCATTACATCGTAAGAAAAATCTTTTGAGTAGGTGTTTTAACGTAAATCATAAAAAAGAGATAAATTCTCCACACAGGATTATTTATTCAGAACATTCTGAAAACACTAAGAGTATTCACCATTTTATGTTAAAACTTGGAACTTTTTTAAAGTAACAAAATCTAGCAATATGTTTGCAAATATGTTTTATATACAATTCTTATAAAAGGGTATCATGTTTAGGTATTACTATTAAGACTCAATGGTTAAAAAAGAATTTAAGATTGTTAGAACATATAAGCATTTGTTTTTTCGATTCTTATTTTAAAAATTATATTCTTATAAACTGAGTATATCTAATATGCATATTTTATATGTATCTTATTTTGAAAATATTTCATTGTGATGAAAAAAATGTTTAAAACATTGGTCTTGCTTAAAAAAAATCAGAAAATATATATTATACTTCTGATCATATATCAATTACCATTTCGATCTGGGCTTTTATTAGTACTAATTTCAGGTTAATACATCTAAAATAAATTCTTTAATGTGGTATTAACTCTCAAAAATCCCTGAATTTTCAGAAATATCGTCATCAGCATTTTCAAAGTCCTTAGCCATCCGATTTCTGAATTAAAAAAAAAAAGCTTAGCATTTATATTTGTTTTATTTTTGAACATGATTTAGAGTTAATGATCTGGCAGGAAGCTCTTATATCCTTCATTTGTGACATCTTAATTTACATAATATTTTAAAGCAATTAAAAATTAAACGATCTTTTTTTACTGTTCCAGTCTTTAATTCTACGACAGTAATTGTTGTATAGCTACTGTCAGATCACTCAAACGCGAGAATCTTTTAACAAGAGATACATTTATCTAATTTTACAAAATATTCATTAAATTTTAAATTTTATCCCTTCCATATATATATATATATATATCAATTAAGTTATAAGATACACACAAAAAGCAGCAAAATTATTATAGAAATGAACAAAGAAAATAAAATGCTTCATTTATTTTCATGCTACATTAATAAATGCTTTACGCGGGTTAAAAATTGTGTGACTACCTTTTGCTGTAACAGCATAAATATAAACATATCAATAAAAAATTAATTAAATGATAACATTTCATAAAATTGGTCTTACTCTTGTGACTTGCATATATTAAACGGTGGCAAAACAAATTTGACACTGATTCGTATGATAGTTTAGATTGCTAGCTCGCCGAGTTGCCGTCGTCATTTTGTATCAAGTAGTCACCGTCGAAGAAATGTGGAATCCCCATACTACACCGAAGACTAAGAAACGAAAAAATAAATTAGTTGTTTCTAATTAATTTGCTCCAAAAAGTCGAATTTGGCTGGAAATGTTATCATGAAGATTTCTTCAAATGCAGTAGGCGTCATATTTTTCTATACTTCATGGGAAAAGAAAAATTAATCATTGGACAATCCTACTCCTTTTTCTATTTCTAATATTCCATTTTCCTTTCCTGTACATATTGTTACGTAGTTGATTTGCTTTTAAACGTTGGAAAGGTCCATGCAATTAGCAAGCAGGTTCTTTTGAAATGAATATAAATTTTTATTTTCTAAGGCCCTCTAGCGAAGACAAAATTTCTTTTAACAGGAAACAGTTAACACATATACATAAACCACTATAGCACAAATTCATACAATCAAACTCAGCACTTGAACGTTTTAATCAATATCGAATGAAACACGTATACATTAACTAACTTACATTTACAGTGGGTCATATATATACTGATTAAGTTCTTTCTAGAAAATCTTCATTTGTCTCGGGGTAACTAGTTTTGTCGCTATATTTTCGATCATATTTGTCTCAAAGGTCACATCTTCTTTTAATCCAAATTCCAGTCCGAAAGTTTCTTTAAAATGCCCAGAACCCAGGGAACCTCTTTACAAGAAGTACGCTACTAATATTAGTAATTAAATTTTCAAATAATTAAAACAAAACACTAATAAAATTAAAATAAAAGCATAAAAATATTCTTAATTATTCTAAATCTGATGATAGGCAAAATATTTAACTATGGTAAAAGATGTAAAACTTTAAGAATCAATTTGAATTTGTTATATAAAATTGATCGAGTAACTTTGAAGAATAGTCAAAAAGAATTTATTAACGCATATGATAGTAAACTAAACTTTTCTTTTTTATTTTAAAACTTTTAATTGAAATTTTTAAGATAATCTGGTGCCTGCGGCAGGAGTCACGGTCTTGGATTCCCTGCCGGTTTCATTTTTGTTGAATTGCGGCTTCGAGCCTTAATGTCACAAAAGGTCCGACATATAGCGAGAGTGAAGTGTCTCAAATCTAGTCGAAGTTCATATCCTTTCATTTGCATCGTGTGGAAGTTTGAGTCTTCGTTCCTTGACCAATGTTCAAATTATGAGTTCTGTCGCCAATAGCCTTCGTACTCCCTTTCAGTGAGACGTAAAAAAACCATATCAGTAAAATAATCTCTCAAGTTTTATTTTAAAATCGCCATAAAATTGTAATTTCAAAAAACAAAATATAGATGCATAGTTTTTCATTATGTTTTATTTTTTATGAAAAGAAAATACTTAGGTAAAAAAATATTCAATTTTAAATAGCATGCAGTAATTCCAACATAACATCGTAGAAAATAAGTCCACATGAAAAAGGAATAAGCAGTTATTAGAGTACCGATTGGAAAAAATTGAAGAATATTAAACATGTTTTATAAAGAAAAAATATATAAGCCATAATAAAAATTTTATGCTTGTCTAAGGAAAAAAATAAGTACCTTGTGAGTTGTTATGTAAATACAATGAGCTGAATAATCATACATAAAATTCAGTCAGTCAATGATTTAAAAAAAAACATAAAACAGTATTTCATACAAAACAGATTGTTTTACTTCAGGGAAGAAAGAAGTACTTGAAGTTTATTTCAAAAGAAAAATGTTTTTTGTCATCATTAAACAGAAGTTTCTCTTAAAAAAGTATTGCCCAAGTGATTTTAAAATTCCTATTTAATATCCTTGATATTAAGTTTTCATGCTCATAATTATATTTTTATCTTATATTTATTTATTAATTAACATAATGTATGAAATATAGGATTGCATGTTCCATTCTTAATTCAATTCACATTATATATTATAATACGAACAATATATATATATATATGTGGTGCGTGTAAAGATTCAAAATAATGACTACTTATTACACACACACAGTTTATTCGCTGACGAAGGACAGAACATAAAAACACAAAACAAATTC
>BMAW01065635.1:382-18971 GCA_019974015.1 Nephila pilipes | reverse complement strand
TTCAAGTTCTTTTTCTTACTAGGAGTACCATATCCAGAAAGAAATATCTCACACCTCGTAAAAGTCTTCGAAAAAATATTAAGCAGCTGTTACAGCATTACTTCCATTTACATTTTAATTGTTATCACGTACCATCTTGTAGAGCATTCTTTTGAAAGACAAACTTTCGCATCTAGTTTACACACAGCGTTTGCTGTTATTTTGAGATTGCATTTTGTTGCTAAAGGAAAACTAATCTTTACAGAGGTTTCATCTATACAGAAGATATTTTCCAAGTATGCGGCATATCCTCAAAAATCTTTGAAATTGTGGATCATTCTAGGATGTATTTTAAGTAACATCACGGCTGTGATAGGCGTATGTTGTTTGTTCTGGGTTACACCACAATCAGTGAATGACATTTATAAATATTTCATATTAGATGTGGGTATTCCTGAGACGTATGAAGATTATTTCTATATATTTTCTGGCTTAATAATTGTTGTTAATAATATTCTGTTGTTTACCGGACAAGATTTGGCTGTTGTTTTAGTTTGTTTTGTTTATTACAAATTAGGTAGCTACATATCTGATTCAAAACGAGATCTGACTACTAGCTATTCTGCAGAATTATTAACCCCAAAAATCATTCATAACTTTACAACAAAGGTAAATCTACTATCGATATCAATAACTAAGATAGACCGTGCAATATCGCCACTGGCATTTTATTTATTGTGCTTATTTTTATTTCAAATCATGGAACTAACTGCGATATTTTTGAAAGCAAACGGTATATTATGGCATTTAATATTTGGAATTCATCTTATAATCACTCTCGTTCCGAAACTTATTCTTTTAGTGATTCTCGGTTCCAGAATCCACGAAAGATTTGCCGAAATCAAGGAACTCGTTTTAACTGCTCCCGTGTTGAATGAAAGAATATTATACGAAATGCCATCGGGAATCAATCACATTGCTCTGTGTCACATCGTGGAGTCTCTGTCGGACAAGGCTTTCATGACTGCTATGGGAGTTATCAAGATAGAAAAGAGCGTTATTCTCTCTATTTTATGCGCTTTCTTAAGTTACAGTGTACTCATCACTCAAGTGTTTAATAAATAGATGTATCATTCGGTAAATTGGGGACGAGATGACACTTCAGAAATAAATACAGCTGAAATGAAATATTTCATCAATTGCCATTAAATTCGGGTTGTAGGAATATATATCTTCCTTCTTTACTTAATGTGAAAATGTTAGAAATTTTTTACAGGAACTGTACTAATTCACATAAGAGTTTACTGATTCTCGCTTTAAAATAAGTTTTTTCTTGATACGAGTTGACTAATAATTTCTAAGTACTTTTTCTTATTTCTCCGCCTTTTTTAATAATCGTAGTAATGTTTTCACTCAACATTAAAATAAGTGTATAATTTTAAAATGTGTAACATAAGTGCGAAAATAGTGGGTGCAGTAAGAAGTTGTAAAGCGAGTTCTGTGTGACATTTACTGAAAAAAAGAATATCAATCAGTATTCCGTGTTTGTTTCATGTAATAGTAACCGGTTCAGAGTACGTACAAACAAATGTAGAAACTGAAAGAGAAGTGAATGTAAAGTTGAAATTTAGAAGGTGAAAGATGTAATACACAATAAGTTATTTTTCCGCCACTGTGCATGCATTACAAATTTCATTAAGGAAAAGGTACTGTCAAACATGTAAATAAGGCTGTCTATTGTTGCGTAGGAAGTTGTGCTGAGAAACGTATGTGAATTTTAGTTTTCGATGTTTTACTGATGGCGATATTCATGTTAAGTTATCGAGAACGTAACGGTGCTCCACTAAAAGTTAGGTATAAGGATTTACGAGATTTGCTCAATGAAGATACTTCTCAAAAGCAAAAGGAACTTGCCAAACAGTAATGAGTATCTAAAAGAAGATTTCTAATCTTTCACAAGCAATGGGAAAGATTGAGGAGGCAGAAAGGAGGATGCTGCAAACAACATTTCTTTTGTATGATTGGCGACGAAAAATAGATATATTATGATATTCCGAAACGGAAAAAAAGTGGGTGGATCCCGGAGAACCAACAGCTTTAAAGACGAAACGAATCATTCATTACAAAAACGTAAATCTAATCATCTGGTGGGATATGTAGAGTGTGCTCTATTGCGAACTGCTACCGCCTGTGTAAGTGTAACTGCTGAAGACTACATGCAACAAATGTTGCGGATGGAACAGGAAATAGGTTGAAAACGTCCTTTTACTGTCAAAGAAGTGCGCCCCGTGAAACGGTTTCGTGATACCGCAAAACCTCATGCTGCAAAACGAGTCGAAGACACATTAGTAACACTTAGCTGGAAGGTTTTGGAACATCCAGCATATAAGCCCAACAAAATCCCTGAAGACTATCCTTTGATTCAGTCGATGCGCAATGCGTTGTCTTTTGTATAATTTCAGCTATTGGACGAAGTACGAAAATGGGTTGATGACTTTCTCGCGTCATAAGAATGATCTTCTACACAGCTGGCATCCATCAATTGCCCGACCGATGGTGGAAGGTGTTAGATAATGATAGAGAATATTTTGATGAATAAAGGTATTATTCGCAACTCTCAACTATATATTCATTTCTTTGAAACACGCTTTACAATTTATTACTGCACCCAATATTTAAAGACAACATTAGAAATTAATATTATAAAGTAAATCTCTGTATCAAAACATCTATTGTATTCAAGTACAATAAGTATTAAACCATAATCTGCATATTCTATTATGTGTTGTTTAATAATGCTTCAAAAAAATAGAATCTTTAGAGTTGAATAATAGGAGCAGAACTGCGTAATGCAAAAAGCAAATTAATCTGATTTCCAAGAGCATGCACAAATGAAGGCATCCTTAATTTTTTTTGTTATTACTGAATTCAATTATTAAGTTTAGGACTTTCGAAACAATTAAAAGTCTGTTGACTATTATAGTTTTATGCAAACTGTACTTAAATTAGAATTATCATCAAAATCCTAATAAATGTTATTACTAGCATTTTATGTACCTAAATTAATCTCAGTTTATTTATTATATAATTTTTATCAATAAATTTATTATTCGCTTAATCTTTGACCCTGAATTATTATAAATTTAAACTAAACAATACAAGGAATTTCTAATGAGATATAATTTAAAGCTTTATTGCGTGTTTAATTTAGTTAAAATTTTAAATTTGTGTCATATTATTCAATTTGAAGCAATGATACATTAAATAATAATGTCATTAAAAGGTAGTTGTTTAAACAGTTAAGCAAACCATTCATGTTTTATCAGTCAGCATGATTTATGATAATTTCATAGAGTTTCAAAAAAAATTTCTTGAAATTTAGATCTTCAACTCTCATCACATCAAAGTGGTGCGCAAGGCATCACTAGCTGAATGCTATTCAACCTGGCCTAATGCTGCTTCCTGGGCTCCCAAACTGGCCATCCGAACGAATTGATTTCTTCTATGGTCCATGATCTTCCTCTTTTTTACTTTACACATGGTGCCCATATCAATTCTCATATTATCATTTGATAGCATTCTAAGTACATGTCCATCGTCGTTTTATAATTTGAAGAAGGGGGGGAAGTGGTTTTCGCAGATGTCTTATTATATAATTAATTATTTATAATTTTATAAGCCTAGTATATTTTAAGAATCTTTCTGAGGCATGGGGTTTGAAAGAAAATTAATTTCTGCTCTTGTGATTTAGAAAGCTTCCAAGCTTCACTTCCGTAAAAATATGGCTGCTGATACTGTTGCATTGGATACATATATTTTGAGCTTAATGTTTATATTTGAGGCTTTTCAGATTTTATGCATTGTTCTGAATGAATGTTGGGTTTTTCTAATTCTTCTTATCTCTTTATCTCTGCTTCCCATTTTTCTTTCACGAAATTTAATTAAACATGATGAAAATACATTAAATTTTCAAACAAGACACATTCCGGCATCTTTTCCAAATTCACTTGTTCGGAAGATTATTTTTTCAGTGATCCATGTTGAACTCATCAGAATAGTGATAATGATGAATAAGTCATAGAATGTGCGGGAGCTTAGGAAGGTCAAAGGCTTTATATTCGCATAGCTCCATTCCTCGCAGTTCCAGAAGGCACCGCCATTAATATATTCTGTAGTATCTCCTTTACCATTTTTCTCCTTCCGAGGTCGATTTGCTAATTGTGGTTCTTTGCTTTCTGTATGAGAAATTGAGCATAAATATTAATTCGTTAAAGAATTTAATTTTAGATTAGGTAATACACTTAATAATGAATAACCTGTAATAATAACCCTTGATAATGAATGCGTTATCAGTGTTGTGTTTAATACTATTTAAATTTATTGTACATTCTTCTCTTTACCATGTATGGATTAAAAATAATTCCAAACCTTAAAAAAGTCATTTATATAGAACCGTAGAAAAAAGTTACAATTTTTCTAATATATTTTTCTTTTAAAAAAAATAGTTCATTTATTGAACGATCTATCTAGTCCTTTTGCGTATAAATAAGTTGAATTTTTCGTAAATTGTTATTAAAAATTGTTTGATAATTTTTTAGACAAATGCAGATCTTTAATAGTATTTGACTGTCGATATCTCAGAGATTACTTAATACGTGATTGAATGAACAGAAGTAGAAACTGCGCTAAATAAAAAATTACATTTAATGTATTTATAGATTTTCGAATTGACCTTAGAATGTAAGGTTAATTCGCGAAATTAACGAATTAACTTTATAATCTCACATTATAAGGTTTAAGGAAGTATTACATATTTTGGGATATTATAATAAAAGAAAAATAATAGTACTTTCAATATCAAATTCATTGTTGATCTTTAATTATACTACAGTTGTGTTCATTTAATTTAGTTTAATGAGTATTGTATCACCAAACTGCAATGAAAAAAGTATCACTCTATCAAATTAAATTCTTAATAAAATAACTTGTGAGATATAATTCTTTAACTTTTTTTTATTGTTATTTGCTTCCAAAGTAGTTATGCATTTGAAGCCTTATAGACTCAAAAAACTGTATTGTAATTTTTATGCATATATTTTAAGTTTACTTTACATAGCAATTTGATCTGTATTATGTATCAATCTATATATGTGGTTGTCAAACATTCCTCGGGAAGTATTTTATAATAATAACTTTTTTTTCTTAAAGTTTACCTGATTACGACTATAAATTGCAATGTAATTTTGAAACACGAGACATCTAAACAGTGACTTTAAATACGTCCTCCCTCTCTGCATATTTGCTTTGCCCAGGAAACTAACACTGTTGTTTACTTACTGCATATAGTAAAAATTTCACAAATTTAAAAATAATATTAATTGTCATTGCATTATTGATTAACTCATCTCTTATAAATGAGAGTTCTTAAATTTCAATTTTAAAAAAAATTGGCCGCTTTGACAATGGCTTTCCTGCGTTTTTTTTAATTACGTTACTTGCATGTCATACGCAGGTGATTCTGTTTCTACTGTTTTACTTTGAAAAAAAGTAAATTTCTAATGTTTATTTAAGGAATAACTACAGTTATTTGCTTAATTTGCTGAAATTTAAATAGGAAAGAATATATTAAGTATATGATACCTCAAATTACATATCAGTCCTATAATACCAAGATGCTTTTTGTCAAGTAATAGTTATATTTGTAATTAAAAAGTTAAATTTTTCAAGTTACATTTTCCATATAAATAAATGTCAGGATTTATCCCATTTATTTACTTTAACCTTCATGCATTTGCAGATTTTCACAGATATTTCGACAAACTGAAAATGTATTTACTTACTATTCAGATAAAAATCTTCACAAGCTGACCACACTATGCTGCATTTTAAATTATATTTCTCTTTCACGGCTTCAAAAGTTCCAAATTTTTTTCAGTTGCGATAGAAATTGGAGTCAAGATTTTGAGATTTTACCGATTTTTCCCTTAAATAACATTTTATTTTTACACGGCCTACTGTAGTAGTATAATTTTAATCAAGATTCTTAATTCACCAAATATATAATAGAGTAAACCTATTTAGAAACCACCATTCAAAAGATTTTTTTCATTTAAAGAAAAATTGTATATTTATCTGTGTTTCAAGAAACTACACAATATCATCCGGAAATAATTATATTTGTTTTATTTAAGTTTAAAAAAAAATATTACATTTCTGAAAAATTCGCATATGTGCAAGGGTTACATTTTTAACTGGTTTTATTTTACATTGTATACCTGAGTCAAAACTTTAAAAGCTTTTTTTTTTTCACATTTTAAAGCACTCAATTAAGCTTATACTTTCTATACCCGATTGTTTTCAATGACAATATGATAATTTAATAATAATTAATTATAATTAATTGATTAAAACTTATTATTCAAAGAATTAAATTTTACTCCAAGTTTCTCATCAAGTCAACAAGTGGCCGCGGTAACGTAGTGGTCATGGCTTCGGATGTGTGGTCGGCTGTTTTCGTTCAGTCACGGGTTTGATCCTTGGCCGCTAAAGACCCACCGTGAAGCCGGGACTGATGCACGTTAAATCTGTAGGGGCCCAAAGTCCTCCCTAAGTGTGGTGTGGAAGTTAGGAGAGGGAGTGCCAACTCAGGTGTCATCCTCGTCACTTGACCGAGGTACAAAATTACGAGGTCCGTCGCCAATTGCCCTCGTGTGGCTTCTAGTGCGACGTTAATAAAAAAAAAAAAAAAATAAACATCAAGTCACCAAATGGTCCCCAAATCCTTCGCCAAGGTGAAGTTAATCAAGGTGAAGGGGTCATTGCTTAAACTCCCTTTTGTCACACTCACGTTTATTTGATTTTAAAATGTGTCGTCAATTTTTAATGCATTTTGAATTCTTTTACTTCTTTTGTAAGTTAATATTGTTCACTTTATAATGCTTAATTGAGCTAAAAAAATGTACACGTATTCATTTTAGATGGTAAATTTAATAAACGTCAAATAATAAATTAAATTACTAAAACTAATTATAGAGTACACTCAATTTCACTGAACGTTCCCTTTTGATCTTAAAATTTTAAGTTTAAAAAAAAAATTATGTTACGCAAAATGTGAAGTTTGAAAGAAAACCCATGTTCAAAAAACTCGTTTCTTACCTATGTTATCTCAATTTCAAATCCTGAATCAATCTAAAAATTTACAAAGCAATTTTTCTCATGTAAGGAAATTTTTAAAAAATTATTATTCAAGCAGGGGGGGGGGGATTGCAACAGTTAACTACTAGGTTTCATTTTTCTGCTTAAGCAACGTTCCATTCTATATGAAGAGAAATGCTATTTTTAAAGAAACTGTTTACGCCATAGAGTAAAATAGATTTAAATCCTTGTAATATAATATGTATTTATTTGTCATTCTTTTGAATATAAACATAAAAAAATAACAAAATGCAAACTGCAGAACTTTTAAGTTGAAAAATTAATCACATTTACTGCTGTACTTACTGACTGACATAGTTCGCATCGTCTCAAAGAACTCATATGTGAAACTTTCATTATAATGATTACTAGAATATACAAAAGGCTTTAACAATATTAATTTTATCATAATAAAATTTTTTTACAATAGATATTTTTCATTGAAGAGTTTCTAATAAAAAATTTCAAAATTCATCGCATGTGTACCGTAATCAATATATTGATATTTCAAAATAATGGTAAGATATGACATGAATTTCATTAAGTGCTTTTTCCATGAAATTTAATTATCACTTAGTAAAAAGTGGAAAGAATACATCAATGTCCAATACATAATCCCCCATTTAAGGCTTTATAGATTTAAAATATTTAAAAACTCAAAAAGACGTGGTTTTTTTTTTTTTTTTTTTCGTTTTTACACTTTTATTGCGAAAAAAACTTAAGAAATTTGTTTCTTCATTAGAAACGTAATTCGCTTCCTAACTTATTTAACAAAATCTTGTAATACGAAACCAAACTTTCTCATTAATAAATAACTTCTATTCGGAAAACGAAAATTTCGTTATCATAAGAGAAGAATTATGTGATGATGAACGTATACGTTTAAGTCATATCACATACGAAACTTAGATCGTGATATCTATAGTGTTCCTCTTTTTTTAATTTGAACAATTTTCATTGGTAATCATGGACGGAATTCAGATGATTCAAAATGAAAGTAGTGACATAAAGTTGATTTTCAAGTTCTTTTTCGTACTAGGAATACCATATCCAGAAAGAAATATTTCGCTCCTCGTAAGAGTTTTCGAAAAAATATTGAGCTACTGTTACAGCATCACCTCGATTTACATTTTAACGGTTGGTGCATACCATTTTGTAAAGGATTCTTTTGAAAGACATGCTTTCGCGTCCAGTTTACATATCGCGTTCGCAGCCATTTTGAGATTGCATTTCCTTATTAAAGGAAAACTAATAATTACAGAGGTTTCGTCTTTACAGAAGGTGTTTTCCAAGTACGTGGCATATCCTCAAAAATCTTTGAAATCGTGGATAATTATAGGATGTATTTTAAGTAACATCACCGCTGTCATAGGCATATGTTGCTTGTTTTGTGTTACACCACAATTAGTGAACGACATTTATAAATTTTACATATTAGATATGGGTATGCCTGAGACATATGAAGATTACCGCTTAATATTTTCTGGCATAATAATTGTTGTTAATAATATACTGCTATTCACCGAACAAGATTTGACTGTTGTTTTAGTTTGTTTTGTTTATTATCATTTAGGCTGCTTTATATCTGATTTGAAACGAGATCTCGCTGCCAGCTATTCCACTTTAAATTTAATTCCGAAAACCATTCATAACTTTGCTACAATGGTAAATCTGCTATCGACATCAATAATTAAGGTAGACCGTGCAATATCCCCACTGGCGTTTTATTTATTGTGTTTATTTTTATTTCAGATCGTGGAACTAACTGCGATATTTATGAAAGAACATGATATATTATGGCGCATAATATTTGGAATTTATATAGTAATCACTCTCATTCCAAAACTTATTCTTTTAGTGATTCTCGGTTCCAGGATACATGAAAGATTTGTTGAAATCAAGGAACTCGTTTTAACTGCTCCCGTGTTGAATGAGAGAATATTATACGAAATGCCATCGGGAATCAATCACATCGCTCTATGTCAAATCGTGGAATCTTTGTCGGACAAGGCTTTCATGACTGCTATGGGAGTTATCAAGATAGAAAAGAGCGTTATTCTCTCTATTTTATGTGCTTTCATAAGTTACAGTGTTTTGATTACTCAAGTGTTTAATAAATAGATGTATAATACAGTAAATAGTGGATGAGACGAAAGTTATATGAGATGGACGAGATGAAATAAATGCATCTGAAATGAAATATTTCATGAATTGTTATTCAATTCATGTCTTAGAGTTATAACTCTACTTTCTTTAATTAATATCAAAACTTTAGAAATATTTTACCTTAAATTTGCCCGGTCAAATAAGCGGTCGCTTTAATTTTTTTTTTTTTCTTTTTACAAAAAGACTAATCATTTCAAAATTCTCTTTTATCTAATAAAAATTTTCAATAATTACGATAATGCTTTCACTTACCTTTAAAATAAGTCCAGAATTTCAAAATGTGTAATATAAGTTCGAAAATATTGGTTGAAGTACTAAGTTGTAAAAGAGGTTTTGCTAGACTTTTTCTGCGAAATAGAACACCAATCAGTATGCCGCGTTTGTGCCCTACGATAGGAACCGATTTAGAGTTATGAAATCAAAGCAGTAGCTGGAAGAATTGTGAATGGAAACTTGAAATTTCGATGGTGGAAGATGTCATACGATATGTCCTCTTTTAGCCAATGTGTGCATGTATTAAAAATTTCGCTAAGGAAAAAGTTCTACAAAAACCATGTCAATTAAGATGTTCTATTCTCAGGGAATAAAATTGTACTGAAAAATGTATGTTAATTTTGGTTTCGACGTTTTAAAGATAGCGATATTGATGTTAGCGGTCGAGAATGTAGCGGCTAGTCCGCTAAAGACTAGGTAGGAGAATTTGCAAGTTCTTTTCTATGAATTTGCATCTCTCAAATGCAAAAAGAACTTGCCAAACAGCTATGAGTATCTCAAAGAACGGTGTCTAATCATTTACACGCAATAGGAAAGATTCAAAAGAGAGGAAGATGGGTGCCTCATACTTTGAGCCAGAGGAACAAGAACAAACGTGTCTTAAAGTGTATGAATCTGCTAAACAAGCAGCAGAAAGAAACCTTTTTTATGTATGATAGGAGACGAAAATGGAAATGTAATACGAAACCCAAGAAACATTGGGTGAATCCTGATGAAGCAACAGCACCAACAACGAAACAAGACGCTGATTACAATGGTGGCATGTGAAGGGTGTACTCTCTTACGAACTCTTACCATCCGGTGTATGCGTAACTGCTGAAGACTACAAGCAATAACTGCGGTGACGGAAACAGTAAACATTTGTCCCCCCCCCTTTTATTAAAATCCCCCATTTACTATCAAAGAACTGCGCCCGTGAAATCGCTCCGAGATAACGCAAAGCCTCGAGTTGCAAAACTAGTCAAAGGTACGTTTATAACGTTTATCTGGGAAGTTTTGAAACATCCAGCGTATAAGCTCAACATAGCCCAGTGGACTATCATTTGTTTCGGTCTATGCACAATGCATTGTATTTTGTATACTTCCAAGATGAAGTATGAAAATGGGTTGACGACTTCCAAGCGTCATAAGTAAAATCTTCTATACTTATAGCATCCATCAATTGCCCGACCGACAGTGGAAGGTGTTTGATAATTATGGAAAATATTTTGACGAATAAAGGTATTATTCTAGGCTTTCAATTAAGTATTCATTTCTCTGAAATACGCTTTACAATTTATTACTGCGTTCAATATTTGAAGGAAGTATAGGAAATTAATATTATGAAGTAACTTTTTATCAAAACGGCTTTTGTATGTAAATACAATAAGTATTAAACCGTGAGCAGTATATTCTATTAAGTTTTGTTTGGAGATAAAAATGTATCTCCTATAAAAATAGAATCTTTTGCAGTGAAAATTATAAGTTGGACACTTTTATGCACATTACAAACTAACCTGATGTCTAAAAACATGCACAAATAAAGGGCCCCTAATTCTTCTTGTTATTTCGTGATTCGATTATTAAGTTCTGGGTATTCGAAACAGTTAAAAGTATGTTGATCATCATTGGTTAATGCAACCTGTATTACAATGCAACTTATTATCAAAATGCTAAAAATTGTTATTATCTCCATTTTATATACCTAAATTAATTACAGTTTAATTGTTGCATAATTGTTATTAATACATTTATTATTAGATTTCTGACTTTGAAGACATAAATTTAAGCAAACTAAACTAAAATAAAGTATTATAATGAATTTATATAAAGAAATACAACTTATAACTTTATCATACGTTTAATTTTGTCAAAATAATAAATTGGAGCATTGCACTTTGATTTAATTTGAAGCAATGATACTTTAAAAATATAGTCTTTAAAATGAATGTGTTTCTTTTTAAAATAATGTTAAACAAACAATTCATGATTTATCAGTTATTATGATTCATGCTTCTTTCCCTGTATAAAGTGAAAATTTTGAAATTTAGTTCATCAGCATCTTTTCTTTTATTCTCATCACACCAAACTGATACTAATGGCCACGCCTGATTTAATGTTGCTCATCGGGGTCACAAATTGGTTATCCAAATGCATTCCTTTCTTTCATGGTCTAAGCACTATGTAGTCATTTTAGTATCCCTCCCTTTTTCTTTCAATCTCATACCCATTTTAGCAAAATTCGAGAATTATCATTTGATGTCAATCTAGGTACATGCCCAGTCAATATTCAGCGTCGTTTTTTAATCTGGGGTGAAACAGCTTTTGCAGATAAATTACCATACGATTTAAAATTTAAAGCTTTACCTTTCCACAATATTTTAAAAGGCTTGCTCATGCACGTAGTTTTAAAAGCAATTAATTTCTGTTCTTGAAGTTAAGATATCTTTCCCTGCTTTACTTACATAAGGAAGAACCGCTAATTCTAAAGCATTAAATAGGTATAAATTGAGCTTAATGCTTGTATTTCAGGTTTTACGGGTTTATACATTGATCTGAATGAGTGTTGGGATTTTCTAATTCTATTTCTTGTCTCACCATCTGTGTCTCCTTTTTTATAAAATGAAATTGACTCAAACATTACGAAATGGTAGTAAATTTTAAAATAAGGTGTATAAATTTGTGTTGCAAATTCCCTGATTTTGGAATTTATTCTTATAGTGATGCTTGGTTCTTCAAAGCATGAATTTGTAATGACAAGTAGTCGGACGGATAAGAAGGATGGGAAGGAAAGGTCGACATTTCTAAAACAATTTACTTTATTGACAGCTCAGCTACAAATCCACAGAACAGTTCAACAAGAAATCTATCCTATCTGGCTCCCCCTTCTTTCTTCTGAAAGCTTATACATTATATATACTAGTCTTAATTAGCATGATCACGTTCTCTTCTTCGGAGGAAGCTCATCAATACAAATAACCGTTCAGGAATGAAAACTCCCAAGAGGACAATTAGTGACAAGGTCGCTGATAGACCCGTCACAAATTGTTTTCTGAAACCATGTCCCAATCGTACTAATTTTTAGTGAATAAGATGCAGTAAAAAAGGGATTATCTACCAGAGGATAGACTCTACCAGACCTAATAGGGATTTTCTTAGTATTTTTCTCAGAGCAACATAAAAAAAGCTGAGATATCTGGTAACTCTAGGTATCCTAGGACAAATCCTTTTTTTTGGCGAGAAAGATCTATTCAAAGCTGACCCCAAAAATTACCACTATCAGCACATGGATATATTCGGGAGCTGGCCTATGGTAACGAATTTCGTCAAGCACCTTTGCCGCGAAGCGTCCTTCTTGCTTGTATCTGAATCAAGCTGTTCGTAACTTTGTATTTCTAGAATTAATAAATTTTCCATTGGGTTATCAGAGGAATATTTCTTTTTTGTTCTGAGAAAGGGAACCTGAGAGGCAGTTCTTGGGTGTATTCACTTAGATGAATTTTGGAGCTGATAACCTAAATTTCCATTGGTCGTCGTAGAACAGAGAGGGGTATCGCTATTTGATCGCTATCGAGAGATTATTGCTATTGAAGGAAGGCTGGGTTAATTTCTAGATCGAGAGTTGTCTATTATTGTTTTTTTAAAATAGCTTATAAATATCGCAGGCATATCGCAATTGTCAGCTGAGTGATAGAAATAATTGCATCTGTTGCACAGTGTAACAGAACCGCTTCCACTGTATCCTCCTACATATGCCGATAGAATATAGATCTTATTCAGGTTGTTATTTTACTTTTTCTACCCTGATCTTGATAACGTGAGCATAATATCAGGTAGGGGTAGTTTGAATCTCCTATTCATTAGCTTTATTACTGTTGATGGGTTGAACAATATTTTGATCAATTTCTCATGTGTTTTAACTATTACTAGGATATCTATAAGTAACCCTTCAATGACTATCTCGAGGGGATTTTCTTATTTTGACCTGATAAAATAAAATTCGAATGGTTCGTAATTCATGAATAAATGTGTAAAGAGCCAATATTAATCAGATTTGTTCGCAAGTAACTTGATGTATTCACCTGAGAGTTTGTTTTTAAATCAGGGAATTCATTTGTTATATCATTGAGTTCTACCTTGTAATTATTCTCATCATGATTCAAGAAAGAAACAGTGCTCTAGGCATGCTGACTTGCTTGTCGAAATTATTGTTGCCGTTATTCTTTCTCCGCATCTGCATTAAGGAAACCGGAATGTCATGTATTTCAAGTTTCCCAAGCCTATTAGAGGTTGTCGAGTTGGGGAAAGGAATTTTCAATTAGTTGATGTTTAGCCATTCGTTTGGGGGGAGGAGTGATGAAATCACCATCATATTTCCATTTAAGGTTACTTTTTTGTTTTTCTGGCGTTCTCAGAACGGTGAATAGTGATGCAGCATTACTAGAGCCTCTAGCAATACTAGAGGAAAAAAATGATACTCACATTGTTCCTCTTCAGCTTTTCAAAATAGTAGAATATAAATGACATATTGCGAATCAAGTTGATAAGGATCTCTCTTATTACTCAATATTATAGTAGCAACTTTGTCTATCTCGAATATAAATATGTCTCTGGATCCGTTATTGTACAAGTTTAATGGTCTCACAATATTCCTTTTGTAAGGTAGGCGAGAAAGGCGGTAGATATGAGGGGGATTTTAATGTCCATTGTGCGTTTCTCAGAAATACAGTATAAGATAAATTATCCTTACACCAAATAAGCAGTAAGAGTACTGTTGCGGTAATTAAAATTCATAGTACAGTACAGTTCTGTTATATCTGCTCAGCGGAAAAGGTTAGAGATCGACCTTATGTGAATGCTGGCTGAACTCAGGGTAGTGATGAATAGTAACCGATTAGGAGGGATCTTACGAATAAGTGGTCGAAAGTAGGTTTTAGGGGCCGTTATGTGTAATTATGTGTGCCAAATTATGTGTAATTGTGATCTAGATGTAAGAAAGATGTAATAGAAGGAAAAATTAGTGGTGTGGAGAAAAGAAGGAACATCAGAAGTAGAAGAGGGTCGTTAGGGTGCCTCGAGAGTGCGTTCCCCGTATTTACCAAATACAATATATCCCACGGGGAGGAATAAAATCACTAAGATAACTCATGATTCTTGTACCTTCCTAAAAATGGTAAGCCACTAAGGGGATGGTAGTTAAGTAAGGTGAAATGCTTTAGATTTGCATAGATCCTTTCCTCCCTGTTCTCGAAGCCTGTAGTATATTCTGGCGATACTACAGAATATAGACTCTTAGTATATTCTGTAGTATCGCCTTTACCGTTTTTCTTCTTTCGAGGTTAATTTGTTAATTGTAGTTTTTTGCTTCCTTTGTGAGAAATTGAGCATAAACATTAATTGTCTGACGCTTCTGAATGATCCAACTATAATTTTCAATTATGTAATCCTCTTAATAATGTATGACATTGCTCTATCATTATTGCTGTTTTGCGTTTAATACTCTCTTTCTGCTTATAGTTATTGTAAATTCTTCTCTTTCCGATGTTTTGGATTAAAAATATTTTTTCAATCTATGAAAAAGTTATTTATACAGGTCCATAATAAAACTTAAGAAAATTTAAATTTCAAACAAGATTTCAATATTTCAAACAAGAGTTTATTTATTTAATAAAAATAATGTAGTCCTTTAGCTTATGAGTAAGTGAGTATTTTTCATAAATTTTCTGTAATTTATTCCATAATTTTTATTCAAATGGAGATATTTAATCACATTTGACTGTAGGTTACACAGAGATTACTTATTCAGTGATTGAATTAATAGAAAAAAATGAACTGTATATAAGAATTTTATTTAACGTATTGCTACAATTTCGATATAATATTCTGAGATATATTGTAAGGTTTACAAGAATATTATATATTTGGGGGGATTATAATATTAAAAAAATAATAGTACACTCTATATCAAATTCATTGTTGATCTTTAATTGTACAACTCTGTTGAGCTCATTTAATTCAGTTTAATGTGTTTTAAATCCTCAAACTGCAATCGAAAAAAATTATTATTTTGTCTAGTTAACTTCACCTAAAATTACTTAAAGATTAATTCTTAGCATTGTTTATTATTAATTGCTCCCATAGCAGTTATACAATTGAAGACCAATAGACAGAGAAAATTATATCCTACTTTTTTCTTATATATTTTAGAGTTAATATTGATCCGTGATTTACTCTGAAATATATGTTAATTTATTATGTGGTTATCAAAAATTACCCACAAAGTACTTTATAATCTTTTCCTAACATTAACCTGTTCATGACTATAAATCATAATAAAACTTTAAAATACGGAACATCTATACAGTGATTTCATACTGCCCCTACTTTCGGTTTTCCCAAAAAATAATATATATAGTCAAACGTCACAAATCTAAAAATATTATTAATTGAGGTGGTGTTGCTGATTAACTCGTTTCTTATAATTTGGGATTCTTAAAATTGAATCTCGAGAAATCGATGGCTTTCACTATGGCTTTTCTGTTGTTTCATTCTTTCTGCATTAACGATATGTTACACACTGGTGATTCTGTTTCCATTATTGTACTTCAAAGGAAAGTAAATTTCTGACGTTTACTTTCAATCTTAGAAAACTACTATTGTTTCCTTAACATTGTTTCCTTCTACTATTGTTTCCTTAACATTGTTTCCTTCTACTATTGTTTCCTTAACATTGTTTCCTTCTACTATTGTTTCCTTAGTATTGTTTCCTTCCTAAAATTAAATAGAAAAGAATTGTAATAATATTTGGAATCTCAATTACTTACAATCCTGTAATACTAAAGTAAATCTTTCCAATATTGCTTGACATAAAGTTCATAGTTAATTAACAACAATTTTTTCTGATTAAAGAAGAGATTTCAATCTATAACTTCCATATAAATACATCTCTAGATTTATATCATTTATTTTCAGAACCTCCATGCAAGAGTTTTCTCCATTCGGAATACTAAGTTTCATTAAAGGCTGGCTTCATTCATTAAAGTCATTTCTTTAACTTTCGCACTTCTTCGATAAAAATCAATTACTTTGTCAGGGCTGCTCACGAACTCTCATAGATTATTCGAGCGTGTTCAATAAAGATATGTGCACCATAATTCGAGATCAATTATCTATGTTATATACACATTAAATTTCGCGATTAAATTAGAAATGTAATATGATGTTTCAGATTTACGAAAGAATATTTTTTTTCCTTTTCTCCTTTTACAGAATAAATAAACTAAAGAAGGTAATCTGGTAAAGATTTGGATATTTTTGCTTAAAATAAGAGGGTTGTCAAATTAGAGTAATCAATTGGAAGAATTCTAACAAGAATTTCGACAAATTGAAACGTATTTACTCGCATCTCAGAACTAAAGCTATACGCATTGACCATACATTTGTTGAATTCCTTTGTCATACCTGTTTTAAATATTTATGCTTATTCATAAATTCAAAAAATTTTATGGCCCTGAGTGGCTTACAGAACGTTTGAAAACAATTTTACTTTTTTTGCTACAATTTCTTATATACACCTCTCTTACATTCTCATCTTTGTGACGTACTATCAGCATCATCTGATGGTTGCTTGTAATTTTGCATATTATTCTTGAAGACATGCGCGATAATTCTACAGGTGAAATTTTTACTTTAGAGTTCGATTTCCGCGTGATTCTTAATTATCCTTAATTTATGGACCAGATTGTATATATGTGATTCTGAAACATTCCCCACAAAGTACTTGATAATAATTTTTTTTCCTAATATTTACCTGACTATGGCTATAAATGTTAATGTAATCCCTAAATACGGGGTATCTAAACATTGATTTTGGATATATTTTCATCCACCCCCTCCCCATTTGCTTTTCCCATAAAACTATTTCCTTGTTTCCTTAATATATATAGTCAAAGCACTTCACAATTCTTAAAGTACTATTAGTTGACCCGTATTTTTCAATTAAAAAGATGTTTCAAGTTATAGTTTCTGTATAAATAAATCTTTGTATTAATCTCCTTTTACTTTCAGAGCCTTCATGTAAGTGTTTTGGAAGTTTATTCGAATTTACAAGTTTCATTCGAGCTAAACTTTCCCAGTTCTTTGATAAAAATCGATTACTTAGTCAAAGCTGTTCACGCACCCTTATAGACTATTTCTCGCTCTTTTTGATGGATATGCGTACCACAATTCGACGACAACTAATCTATATTAATGTAAAATCTTTGTATTATATACAGATTGAATTTTAAAATTAAAAAAGAAATTTAATATGAAGTTTGAGATTTATGGGGGATTATTTTCCTCCTTTTCTCCTCATTCAGCAAATACAAACTAAAGAAAACCTTCTGTAAATCTGTCAAAGACTTTGAGATTTCTATTTAAAACTAAAGAATTTTAAAATAAGAGAACTCCATTTAAAAAATTCCTACAGGCACTTCGACAAATTGAAAACATATTTACTTTCACTTCAGAAATCAGTGTCCCGATTAGATCGCACTCTGTTACTCTTTAATTGTAATTTTTTTTTCCCACCTTCAGAAACTCAAGAGTTTTTCAGCCTCAAAGGGAATTAGGGACAAGTTATTGAGATTTCACAGATATTTTCCAAGAATAAGCTTTCCTTTTTTCTCGATCTACTGCATTTGCCTAATTTTAATCAAGGAACTCAGTTCACTCTATGTTTCCTAGGTTAAACATATTAAAAGCCTCTGCTTGAACGATGTCCTTCATATACAGAAAATAGGCGTATTTACTCATACTTCAAGAATCTATAGAATATGATCCAAAAATAGTTAACACATCGATCAATAACTCCCGAGTCTAACATTGAAAACAACATCTTTTTTGCAAAATTTTTTTTTATTCATCAACATAACACCTTTTGTTAATCACCTTTTAGGGTGATACAATCGTTCCAACGCTCTTTTCCAAATTTTTTTTTTTTTTTTTTTTTTTTTTT
>BMAW01065631.1:1748-23591 GCA_019974015.1 Nephila pilipes | reverse complement strand
GCCCGAAAAGATATCCAAATAGGGCTGGTTGAGTAAGGCTTTTTAACTTCTAACGTTGTAGAAGAAGAGCGTCGCTGCAATACACCCCCTCCAGTATCAACGCAGCGTGATGATACGGAATGGAGATAAACGTTGGTATTTTGTTCAGAAGGTTTTGTCAGAAAGCACCGAAACATGCGCCATTTTGTTCAGAAAGTTTTGTCAGAAGGCGCCGACACGTGCACCATTTTCGGAATATCACTAGTTGAGAGTTGCACCCGCTTGTCTTAAGACACACAGAGACAAGTGTTTTTGCATCAGAACATATGCAAACAGTAGGTATAGGCTGTGCTGCCATCTAGTGTTCTTGTCCGGGGTCACCACTTGTGGCGGTCGCGTAGATTCGAACTCAGGACCTAGGGGGGTCCGAAGTTGACGGGCCTACCAATCAGACTGATTAGATATCTTTTCGGCCTGATTGGTAGGCCTGTCAACTTCGAACCCCTTGGTCCAGGGTTCGAATCTACGCAGCCGCTTCGCGACCGCCACAAGTGGTGACCCCGGACAAGAACACTAGATGGCAGCACGACTGCCCGTACCTACTGATTGCTATGCCCCGACGATCGCCGTAGTGGTGACTCAGGGCTTAAGCACTAGGTGGCAGCACGGCCTATACCTACTGTTTGCATATGTTCCGATGCAAAAACACTTGTCTCTGTGTGTCTTAAGACAAGCGCGTGCAACTCACTACTAGTGATATTACGGTTCTAGTGCACGTGTCGGCGCCTTCTGACAAAACTTTCTGAACAAAATGGTGCATGTTTCGGCGCCTTCTGACAAAAAAAAAACCTTCTGAACAAAATACCAATGTTTATCTCCATTCCGTATCATCACGCTGCGTTGATACTGGAGGGGGAGTATTGCAGCAACGCTCTTCTACTACAACGTTGGAGGTTAAAAGGCCTTACTCAACCAGCCCGATTAGATATCTTTTCGGCCTGATTGGTAGGCCCGTCAACTTCGGACCCCTTGGTCCAGGGTTCGAATCTATGCTGTCGCTTCGCGACCGCCACATATCTATTAAGATATTTGAGAGAATATATAATCAAAGTTATAAGAAATTTAGTATTAATAAAACTATTTTTTTTAAAAAAATAATAAGAAGAAAGGAAGTTAATTTAGTTTTTAAAAAAATTGTATTGATGCAAAAAATAAAAAAATGTCAACAAATAGAAAGCATACCACAAGGTGGGCCTACTATTAATAATAGTCTAGCTAATATTTATTTACATTTCTGTAAATATAATTATATTAATAATAATTTCACAATGTTTTACAAAATATCTTGATGATATATTTTTCCCTTAAAATAATAATAAATAAGTAGATAAACCTTACTTTTCTTTTTATCCAGATAATTTAAAATTAATGCAAACTATCTATAAAACATTCTTAAATCTGAACACTTAGTTATTAATTTAAAAATTGTTGATAATGAAATTTCATAGTAATATTTATGATAAGAGAAATAACTTTGATTTTATGATTCACAAGGTATATTTTTAGAAATATAATACATTACAATAGTTTATACAATAAAGACTGGCCAGTAATATTTCTTATATTTGTGAGAAATTAGATGAATTTCCCAAAACCTGTTTGTTTTCAAAACATTTTATTAAATTTACTAAAAACAATTTAAAATAAAATAGAATAAATACTTTTGTTTTTCCCGTTGACAAATAATTTTTCTCTTTTTTTCAAATTTATATAAATATTTTAACATTTTTCTTCTTTTATTTTCAAAATTTTTAAAATAATTTTGTAATTATTACAATAGATATAATTTTCATGATTTCATTTAGTTCTTAATTTGGATGATAGATGGTACTACCAATTTTAATCACCTAGAGACTCAATTTTATTTACCAATCTAGTTAACTAACAGAGAGTGAGATATTACGAAGAGATTTTCTTTCAGAATGGATATGAAGTTCTTACCTTTGTAAGTTTTCTTTATTTCTTTAATCTTTTTAATATGTTTAAAGTTTTTTTTAATATAATAACTTCGTTTTATTTTTATTTTATTTTACATTTCTTATACATATTTAAATAACTGTTATATTTATGACGATTTTTTCTTTTTTGTTCCAACTGTTTATTTGATTTTATAACTGTTTTGTGTAACATTGTTACTGAAGGGGATAGTTGGGCCCTTAAATCTAGAAAAACCTTACTTAAACAGTCTGAAGCTTATTGCAATATTTATTATGTTACATTCCTTTCACATTCTTGCAATTTTTTGGAACTTCCGATATTGATTTCTGTTATGACTTTTTGTGGTTATTCTTCATCTGCAGTTTATTCAGTGCTTTTTGAATATTGACGTAATTTCTTTCTATCTCTTTTTGTCAATAATTAATTCCCTTTTTCTTTTCCCTTTGAGGGCAATGATTTATACTTGTATAGCTTGCTAAAATTGTTTTTTTTTTTTTACTCAATAACAATAGAATATTGTCTTCTTTTACTTTTTTAATTTTCATTTTATAAATTCATATTTTTATTTTGGTATTCAGTACTAAGTTTTTTATGAATTATTATTATCATTATTTTTTTTTTGCCTCTTACTGATTTAATTAATTTTCTTTTATTTCCATTTATTTCTTATTTATTGTATTATTCCATTAAATTTATGGTTGTTTACTCTTTACTCTATATCATTACTTCTAATTTAATAACACAATTCTGAAATTTGCATTCTGATATTATTTGAAAAGTAGTACCTAAAGCTCTAAAAGCCATTTCAATATTCCTTCTAGAGAATCCCATTTCAATAAAGAGCTGAATTTCTTGAGGATCTGTTCCACTTATCACAGATGGATATTTACATTTTACTCTTCGTTGTCTGTTTACAGGATTTATCACAGGATGCATTTGGCTGGATTCTAGACTTAAGGAGTTCATGACTGGTTCAATAGCTGGACTACTGATATAACTTTCTTTTACAAGTGAAGATGGTGGGAGGGATGAGATTGACATAAGATATTGTGAAAGTGCTAATGCAGAAGCCTGAAAAATGTTATGTTTGAACACATACAATTTCATGCATTTATTGCTCATACAACCAAATTCAGTTTTCATTAGAGAACATAACTTTTCATGTAATAAAAAAGAATATTTTATTTCCCATCATATTTAAACAAAGCAGTTCCTACCTGATGAAAAGTATAATTAGTAAAATAATATATGGACAATAGTAATAACACATATACATTAAAATAACTAATTCATGAAATTAGACGAACAAAATGTATATAATAGAAAATTAAATGATACATGTTAATTAAAAAAAATAATAAATAAATAAAAAGTCACACATTTTTAATAAAATCTATAAAAAAAAAATTGAGCAAACAATTTTTTTTAATCGTTACATTTATTAATTTGACTGCATTATTGAAAATAATGCAATATGATGGTCATGTTATTATATATAATGAAACAAGGTTATATAAATTAAAGAAAAATATGAAAATCTTTTATATTTGTTTGATTTAATTTAAAAATTTGTGAAACCCATGAAACACTTTTGACATATTACTTGCTATGAGACAATTTATTCTTAAAGTTGAAATGTAACAGATTTTAAAATGAGAGAAGGAAAAAGTATGAAGAATTTGTCTAGATGATATTTTCAAATGGAAAAACAAAAACAAAATTTAGCAATACTAGCAGCAATTTTGAATTAGCATGTTCAATAAGAAAAGTGAAATTTATGGTGTATTATGAGACCTTTTACCAATAAATAATTTAAATTTAGTTTAAATCTGAATTTTCCTTTTGAAAATCACATTTTATTCTACCATACTCATTGTCTCAAATATCAAGAAACATAATATTTTACATTAAATGCATTCTTACAGCTTATTTAAATACTTCATTACATAGGGATACAAAATAAACATTATTAATTACTTAAGAAACATTCCTTTAAGATTAAACATATACAAAGAAATCAATTTGAAATAAATATTTCTAAGTTAAACAGAACAAAAAAGATTTGAAACTTACTTCAATTTCATCCCAGGTAAAAATAGATTTTAAAAGGGATGGCTGACTAGCAGCACACATTAAATATTGAAGTAGTAATGGATTATCAACATTTTCTCCATTTCCTTTTTGTGAAGCAGTGAGGAGAGTAACAATGGAATTATTTGAAGCATAATTTAAACGGAGAGTCCTTGTCATAACTTTGTGAAGGTAATGCTGGTTTCCAAATAATACACGAATAGCTTTTATTAAGTGAAGAAGAAAATATTGTTGATTTAAATAACACTTGTTAACACCTAGAAAATAAAATTGTTTATTCATTAGTACATGTTTTGATCGAAAAATAACTTTTTCATCATCCTCTATTATGCATGTCAATATTATATAATTTTTCTTTCTACACTCAAGGAAAAAAAAAAAAAAAACTTTTTTTTTTTTAAAGAGTAGATTGATTTTTTTCAAAATTCAGACTAAAAAATGATGCATATTGAGATCAATGAAGTTAAAACTTCATTCCAAAGTATGATAGCTACTTTGTGGATGACTATTTTCTTCAAATGATTCTTATGTTATGAATTGGAATATCATATGTTCTCATAATTAATTATTTTGTACATTGATTTTAATTAAAAGGAAAAACATTTCACACAGTATTTTTTTTCCTTGGCTTTATATTTTTTTTTATTTTCATATTTTAATAGTTGGTTTAAATTTTTAGCAACATGATTACGGTTCATCAAAAGGATAAAAATGAGTATTTAGACCCTAGTTACTTTTTATTTTTAACCAAGATTACAACATTACTAAAGGTGGATAAGATATTTTATCTGTGAACAGAAATTATTCCTTTATTAATAGGACTGCCTAAAACTAGTTTTCATACTTAAAAAATACAAATACAACCTCACAGACCATGAATACTCTAATAAATTGTCCAGTTTAAAGAAGGATGAAATAAGTTATTAAAGAATATTACAACTCTAACGAAGAACTTATATTAATTACTACATGATTTAAATTAAAAATTTTTACTAGAAAAGCAAAAATTAAAATAGCCGGAAAAAAACCCTGATTTTTAATAAAAATTAAACCAAATAAAATTTATACCATATGTTGTGGGATGAACAGTTGACTGTTGATCATTCTTGCATCTATTTTCAATGCAGCTTTCATCTCCAACAGCAAGTGCTAATAAAGCTGCCCAAACATCAAGCATCTTATCAGAAGTGAGTTCATCATCCAGATGAAATTTGGAAGCAGGCACCTTCAAGTAAATAAATAAATGCATGCTTCAATATTGCATTGAAAGAAAGACTTTTTCAAAAAATTATAATTTACATGAAAATCAACTGTACAAATTTTATTTTAACACATTTTTTTTAAAAAAAAATAATACAACTTATCAGTGATTTAAATTAAAAACAGCTATTCACATTATCAGATATTTGAAGATGATTTAGAAATAATATAAGGGGGGAGGGGTACAATTGAGAAGTGTATGTAACAGAAATAAAATAAATAAATAAATAAAAATAATAATAAAAAAAAATGATACATAATCTTTTCCATGCATAATTATTTATAATGATAACACTTCTTATTTGAACATTTTAAAAGCCTATACATTTTTAAATTTCCCTGAACAATGTCAAAAAATATTGAAATATCTGTACATTTAAAAGATGGAATCTATTTACTAATTACTGTACATACAAACCTTTCAGATTAGTTGAAAATAACTACTTAAGCATATATATTTTTAAAAAAATATTTTCTTAATGTATATTATTACACATGTTTAAAGTTAATGCAAAAATGAAGAAGCTAATGTCTTAAAAAAATCATATGAGTGAAAAATTAAAATATAAACAGAAAAAGTACTTTTCACAAATATAACTGAGTAAAATTCAAGAAGGTTCTCTTACTACAGTTAACTGATTTAAAAGATGTTTTGTAGAACTGTTTTTATCTTGAGATTGTAAGTGAATTTTTCCACTAGGAGAAATTTTCGTAACAGTGCTAGTTTCTCCATTGTCATCAGAAACTAAACCTCCCAAGCGTACTCTTTTATCAACTCCCCCAAGTGTAGCCAGGACTGCCAAGCAGAAACTGTATTTTTTTAGTAATATACCGTCCATCTGGAAAAAAAAAAAAAAAAAGAGATTAAGAAATGAAATGCATTCATGCTTTTATTATTGCATTTTATCAATGCTTTTATTATTGCAAAGTTAGAAAATCTAGAAGATAAATAAGGTTATACTTGAAGCATTACCATTCTATGAACATGAATCTTTAGAATGAGACAAGTAATCAAGTTGACAGAAATTCTTGTAACTTAGATGAAAAATCTTATAATAAATATTTATTTTCTCAATATATATAAGTCATAACTGAAGATCAGAATGCAGAATTTTCTAGATTAGAAATAAATCCTTATAAAAAAAACAATAATTAAGTTAAAAATTATATTAATTTTGAATTGTTTCAGAACTTTTTTTGCATCCATTCCAAGGGCATCTCATAACATAGATTTTGGATAATTAAAAAAAAAAAAAAAAACCTTAGGTTTATGTTACAGTTTTTAACATTACTTTTAATTTTTAAAAATGTGGATTGGAATATTTTCCACAATTATGAAAAACAAAGCTCTTTTCCTGCAAAGGATGATAGAAATCTTGAATTTTTCCATTCATTTCCCCCCCTCACATTTATGTACTTTCTACAATAGAATTTGTACAAGCATTAAAACAAAATAATTTGGTTAACATTCCTCCTTTCATGCAAACAGACATGAGTTTTACACGATTTTTTTTTTTTTTTTGAAACCACACAAAAGCTTATGATTTCAAGGAAAGGTCATTTTCAAGCAGGACAGATTTCACAAATTAGGAGAACTGCTGACAGCAATACCAGTCAATATGCATGTCAGACAAATTCCTTTTCTTCTAGGACAGTCCCAAGATTTTAAAATCTCCGTTATTCCCTTTTGTATAGTAGATCTATATGCACACACATCTCAGGAACTCAATATCTCATCACTTAAGTCCTTCTTAGAATCTTTGATAGACCAATTTTTGTTTTTGGAGATTTAAACCTCCATCACAAATGTGATTTCTATTAACTTACTACTATTGCTCCAACATATAGAAGTAATGTAGGTGCTACTCGCCCTTTATTCTTCAAACCTTTTTGGATACACCAATACCAAAGGTTTCGAATGCTCTCATAACAGTTATCACTGTGCTATCATTATAGATTTTAATTTCCAAAGGCCTCAGAAATGAACTGTAAAAAGAGTGGACTGGTCATCAGTAATAAAACAAGTAGAATCTACATTGTGAAGTATAGATTAGCAATATCAATATCTCTGATATTGTTGTTAGCATAATGTTAAACATCACTCTAAAAATTAGAATTTCTAATAGACCCTTTCCGCCTAGGAGGAACTATGCATGTCATAACTTCTGCAGACTCAAGACATTTTACAAGACAAAAGCCATTCATGACATCTCTCTCGAATTATAGATTCAATGCAAGCAATATTCTAACATGCTCAGAATTCATCATTAGAAAATGTACTGGGACACAATCTGAAACATTTCTAATCTGAGGACCTTTTATATATCCTAAAAAAATTTTCAACTCAGAAAAATCCAGAATAAACTTTGAATATTCTTTAAGTTCACAATAAATTTATTACTGATCCTAAGACTCAAGTAAACCTTTTCGTGGATTTTTTTGCATCAAATAATAATACCCAAGGGCTACTTTCTTTGGATTTTCTCGCCAGTGAAAATAACTTAATAAATAAACCCTTTCATATCTCTCAATTACAATTTAACTCTAAATTATTTGGAAATACAACTCCAGATACTGATCAGATCCCCTCAACATTCTTAAAATGATCAAATTGTAGCAAATATATGGCTTTTTGAAAAATATTTGATAATTCATCAGTCCCACAATCAAGGAAGTAAGCTAATATTCTTCCATTCCCCAAAGCATGCAAAGACAAGACTAAAATTTAATGTTACAGACCTATAGCTTTGATATCAATTTTCTCTAGGACATTTGAAATAATAGAAGCCAGTTAAATTACTAACTTTTTAACAAAAGAACAAAAACTTCATCTCCATCATTATGGATTTGTTCCTTTTAAAAGACAGCAACTTACCTAATTCATAAAGCAATAGTAGATTCAAAGTTAAGAAAGAAATACTTTGTAAGAATTATCTTAGATGTAAAAGTGCTTATGATTCTGTATATACAGATGGTCTCTTTCACAAATATCAACAAATTGACATTACATAAAACAGCAATTTAGATGCATTAATTTCTTTTTGGGAAAGAGGGATTGTTTTTCATAAGAAATACATTTTGAAAGGGGCTTTCTCAAAGCAGTTTTTGATTCCCAGTTTTTTATACCATCTATATGAATGATTTTTTTTTTTTTTGAAACGTTGGAATCTGGAACTGAATGAACGACTTATGCTGATGATATTTTCTTTTACTGCTCTCATCAATCATTTGTCACAAATTACAAAATACCTTGGAAAGAAATAATGCATTGTGGAAATTAAACCCCAACAAAAGTACAATAGTGAAACTTTCAAACAACTCCAAATTTAATACTGGCTGGGTTCCCTCTCCCATGGCAATCCTCCATCAAATATTTAGGAGAATATTTTCTGATTTGAATCAAAATGTCTTCAAATTTGAAGGAGGCAGTATTTGATTCCCAGTTCTCATAATAGCTACAAATCTTTGAAAAAAGATTAATGCTCTTAAAGATATGACATATAAACATTGATGGTTCAAGAGTTGAAAATCTTATTAAATTAATTAACAATATCACACATACATGCAGCATCTTTTTTAACTCCTTTCTCATCATAAGTAAATGATCAGATAATGAGCTAAAACCTTTCAATATTATTCAAACCAAAGCCCTCAGAATCTTATTGGATTTTCCTCAAAGGACACCAAACATTATTTTCTTAAAATTAACTGAACAAGAAATTATCTCTAAAAAAATTAGAAAGTTGCCATAAAAAAATTTCAAATTTTGAGCAGAAATTTTCTTTGTTGCATCTAAATAGCCTGAGGACAATAACTATAAAATTACTAAAAGAATAAAAAAAAGTGTTAAGAAAATTCTTCAAAAATTAAATATTGTAGGAGAACAGATCATTTCAACCCAAGACAGAGCAATTTTACAGACCTTCTCTGTATGATTTTTATACAATAGAATTTAGCTTCCATGACAAAAATCTATTAATCCTTATAATTAACAGCTCAGTAATGGAATTGATAGAATACAGATTCCAAGAATTTTTCATGATAGCTACATATGCATTTGAATGCCAATACATTATTTCTATAGCAAGCATTAATTAAAATGTTTCCTTCACTTATAATATAAATCTGATCAACTCCATATTCATGGCTATTTGTCAAGTTTTGGATGAAGAGAAAGTTATAATAATCTAGCTCCTTTTATACAATAGTTATTCAGTTTTATCTGCACTAAAAATTCTCAATCAAGTCCCCTAAAGTTATCCACAGACTGGCCACTAAGATTCTCAAACATTCACTTTAAAATATTCAGATGGTGTTTCTTTGGATTCTAGGTCACTCAAAAATTTTTTGGAATGAACAAGTAGATAAAATCACATTTTAATGGAATTTGATGTAAATATCAATTGGGTAGCCTCAGAAGACATTCATGCATATAATTATTAAAACATACTAGAAAAAAACTAATGGAAACTTTTTCTACAACAAATACTTTGAAATTTTAGGAAACATACCTATCATTGATATAAATTTTAATTCGACAACAGACAAAAGAGGAAATACTGGGACTCAGGTGTTTCAGCGAAATGATAACCCCTGGGAATCAGGTGTTTCAGCGAAATGATAACCCCTGGTCTTTTAAACAAGTTCAGTTTAAAGGATAATACAGTTTGTTCTACTCACAAAAATATTAATGACCAGGAACAAATTCTGTTAACTTGTGTAAATTATACCTTCTACAGAAATTATTTCTGGGACATACTCCAAATAGATTCTTGATGCACAATCATATTCAAAGAACTTTTGGAGAAAGTATTGTCAAAGAGAAAGTGAGGGAACTTTTTTTTGTTGAGGATAAAATATTTTATCTACCAATCTGAGGAAAATTACGTTTTAAAAAGAGATATTGGCCTTTGTTGCCCCACATCCTTCAACAATTAATCAATATATATAACTCATAGACAAAAATATACACATTCATAATATACAAAAATTTATTCCATAAACACATTAAATATTAATTCTGAATTTCCTTAAATATGCAAAAGAAGATTTAAACAAAACATGGATAGGATGTGATGCGAAGGAATGGTGCAAGAATCAGATATGGCTATATTGCACCAACCAAGATGTTACTGTGATCTAGATATTTTTTAAAAAAACATGAGGAAAAAAAACAGTCAACAAGAAAAAAAAAAGAGCCGAAACTAGAGAAGGAGTGATATGGTTTATCAGGAGCATGTCACCCAAAACAGTACACCCCATGGAAAAGAAAAAGATCACTACAATGCCTTGGGATCATTATGCTCATACTTACTTACAGAAACAAGTCCTTGAGAGCAAAACATCCATAGAAAACAATACAAAGAGAGTTTGAAAGATTTAGTAAATCAGAGATTGAAGAAGCATCAAACTCGTAAAATTTTCTTTTAAAATACTATAATTTAGTAACATAATTTAAGAATACAATTTAATATTTGTTACTTGATACTTAAAAGTATTTAAATATTACCATATTCAAGGGCTGGGAGAAGGTTTCAATCAGTAGTTGCAGATATTCTGATATGAATTGGCTAATATAAGTCCTCCAAACCAGAAGTGAATGCAAATGCCTTATGACACTCACATATTCCTCAGCTAATGTGCTACAATGAGAAGCTGTCAAAGAAACTTTTGGTCGCATCTCCCACTTTCCTTTGTGTGGATATTCTGAAAGAAAATTATATAGATATAAAAATTGGTAAAATAACTGAAATTACATAAACTAAGTTACATACTTTAAACTATCACTCAGAATAAACTCATTAACTAATAATGTCTCCCACTTTTTAATTTTATACTGTTTTTTTTTTTTTTTCAAACTTCATATTGTTCAAAAAATTTGCATAACTTATTGTTTTCTCATTAAATAATACCAAAGGAAAAAATTACTATCATCAACATTATTATTTTAATATTTTTATAGAAGAAATAGGCTAAGAAAAATTAGAGAATTTAATTTCTAACACAGATTAAAAATTTATACCTCGTTTAATTATAAATCATTTTATAATATCCTATTGCAGTACATAAGTTTTTTTTTTTTCTTATTAGAAAAGAAACTTAAATTTTCTTTCATATTATATATATTTGATAGATGAAAAATTATTATAATTAAAATATTACAAATGCTGCATTATTTATTTTTGAGATAACTTAATCTTTTTAATTTACTCATGTTATTTTGATTAAGCTGCTTTAACAGCATTCTTCTGTTTTGCATGATATATATGTCCTCTGACATATATTCATTTATTCTATTTAGACATTTAATTTCTAACTAATTTACAAATGCTTGCAAAATTAATTTTCAGTTTTTAATTGTGATTCTTAAATTGAATAATGAACAAACTCATTAACTGAAAAAAGATTGTAGATACACAATATGTAAGATTAGATTATAGGAAAATTTAAATTATTTATAGTCAACACTCATATATTTATTTTAGAATAAATACCATTGAGTAACAGTCGTATTTTTTTAAATGTCCATTCTTGCTCAAGATAACCTTAATTTATTAAAATTTTGACAGAAATAAATTTAGTTAATATTGCCTTTGATAAAAAAAAAATTATCATTAGGAAATAGTTTTTCCATGATAAATAAAATACTAAAATATCATAAATTACAATGCATTTAACATTGAAATTTAGTAAATCTTTTCTAAAAATATATTTATGTTACCAATTACTTTTAATCAAGATATTTTTAATTTTTTAGAAAAGTAAAAGATTTTTATATCAAACATAAGCATTCATTTCTTTTCATTTTTCTGAGCCACAAGATGCTCCATAATACTACAACTAACTTTATGCAAAATTTTTCCTAACAAGGGTGCTGTGCTAGAAAATACAATACTACTTCTTTATTTCTAATTAATAAGTCTGTAACATGTATACATTTAAATATAAGAGATAATAATACATAAATTAGAAAAAATAGAGAAAACAGATCTAATTTTTTAAAAAAATTTTGAACAAAATTTAGAATTTTTATAATACATAAAATATTTAGAATTACTTTACAAAAAAAAAAAAAAAAAAAAAGAATATAAATTTTTGTATTAAGTAAAAAATAAATAAAAACATGTCAATAAGAGTAATAAAATAAGTTTTATTTATGTAACATCTATACCTATAGGATGTAAAGTAGGATCTTTGGAACAGGAAAGCAATACACTTCCAAGCAAATCAAAGAACTGTTCTACAGTATTTCTGAAGCGTTCAGGTGGAAAAGTTAATGACCAAGTGGAGAGAATTGTTTTCAGTAGCCTCAAAGCTTGAACCTTCAATATCAAACAATTAATTTTATAACTCATAATATACATAAATAAAAATGAAATAAAACTAAAATTTTAGATAATACATTGTAGTTACAAATTTGTTTTTCATTTGATAGAAAAAGAAAATATGTGGAAATGAATCTATATCAAAACATTTGTCATACTCAGAAATGCAAAATACTGAACGGAGAAATTCAAAATGATCATATGAATGAAATACATTCACAAACATACACCCTATTTAGTGAACAACACTTTTTGGTTTGACATTATTTTTTTATTTATTTTTCAAGTTTCTCTTAAATGAAGTTACATAACAGGACTTTTCATAAAATATATTAAATTTGCTAACTTGTTAAATGCATTGTGCCTATTTTAAATCTTAAACAATGTAATTTTATAAACTCAAAGTAAAAAAAAAAATATCTAAATTAAAACTTTTTCATACGATAGGACACACAAGTGAAACTTAGGTGTAAGTAATTTTGGGTAACAATAAAGTATAGTATACACATCCTTAAGTAAAAGAATAATAATAATAATTCCAATTTTAGTATATTTGTACTGTGAAGATCACATAATAGTTAAAAAAATTAGTTTAAAATTGACTTCTTTAGGAAGTCAATTTTTCAAACAATGGAAACTTATTTTAAATTACATATCAAAAGGCTATTTTTAAAATTTTAAACAGAAACTAAATTTTGATTTATTATAAAACACATTTTGTAAAAAGTAAGAAAACTGGAAATTTACACACATTTTAATTGAATAATATTTATCATAAAAATATCATTTTGATTTTATTTAAGTCACAGTCGAACAAGGACTACATATTGGGTATTGGCCATAGGCATAATACTAACAGAAGCTGCCAAGTGAGATAATTAATCTAATACATCACAATCCATACTTTAATAATGTTACAATAGAGGACCCAATTAACATTTCATTTAATAACATGCGTCTGCTTTATCATCAAAACTTTTTTAAAAGTGGTTTAATACTCCCTCTTTACTGGCACCCTCAATAAGCAATTGTTCGTGATATCGTTCCCAGATATTAAGGTGCTAAAATTTATATATTTCTCTTCTGATTAATCTTTTGTTCAGAAGTCATCAAAACTTTTTTATAATAATCAGGTACTAATACTTTTATTTTCTTTCTATATTTTATACATGAATCACCAATTCTCAAAGATGAAATGTTCCAATTAGGACTATTTTTGTTGTAAGAGGTCAAGATCTTGCAGTTAGTAAAATTACCAGTTCATTCAACCATTTTATATAGGTCGAATTTTAAGATCAATATAAAATGAGAAAAATAGTTTTTTTTTTTTTAAATTTATGAGTAATAAAATATTTTTTCCTTGCGTATGTGATTTCCACAATGATTAAAAAAATATATTAAAAGAGTGTGAACACATAAACAAAAGGCTTATACAATCAAGGAAAAACTCAATGTTATCAAACTAAGTCGAAAAGGGAAGACAAACAGGAATTCCCAGAGAACTTAATATACCTGTATTTACACTACATGCATGATTAAAAAATAAGGATGAACTTCATTACTTTGTTGACAATAACAAAGGAATGACTAGAAAATAGGCTAGAACAAGGAAAACACCAATTTTAAGAATCTGCTTTTTTAAAAAAAAAATTTTGCTCTATTTATAATTGTTACAGTTAACTTAACCAGCAGTTTAGTAACCATAGACTCTGACAATTGTGTGTTAAAAGGGTCGGACTTGTATGTTTAAGGAATATGAGGAGCACTTGGTTTTAAAATACAGCAATATATATTACTCAACAAATGAAATATTTTAAAAAAACATGGAAAACCTTTTTTATTAAATGTATGCAGCAACTTACTTTAGTAATCAACTGTGATCCAGTCAAAAGTTGAGGAGCAGCAATAATTTTCAAAAGTAAATTAATCCAGGAAGGTGTACTAAGAGCTTGACACATAGCAGAAGAACATGCTGTAGCTCGAATAAAACTTAGTGAAGCCCATTCCCTATGTTGCTCAAGAGCAAGCCAATTAGCTGCACTTCTGGGAGCTGAAAATTTGTCCCAAAAAAAAATCTTAATATATGTGATAATCAACTTCATACGTTAAAAATTATTTTCTTTTAGGTAAATTAAAAATCAATATTTTTTATGAGAAATAAAGGCCAAAGTAATCAATCAAGTAAAAAGATATTAATCAATTTGATATACTTAATTTTAAATATGTATCTACATAAATTTTTTAAAAAAAACTACAGCTTTAATGATATTTTTAAGCTGAATATTACACTTTACATTATTTGTTTTAAATTTAACTAGTCATTTAAAAAAAAATTCAGGCAGAACTATAATGCGAATACACAAAATTCTTTTGAATGCTTCTTATTATATACAAATTGGATTATTAATAGAATATTAAATTGTAAAAAAAACCTACATATGTAAAACTATAGAAGGAATCCAAAAAAATCAGCCATTTTAAAAAAATATTTCATGATGCAATGAAAAGAGAATAAAATTATAAGAACAGTTCAGAGGGAAAAAAATAAGTGTAACATTTCTAGCTAAACATGATTATTAAAATTGTATTATTACTGTAATAATTTTGTGAATGAAATATTGAATTTCTTTTTAATATTTTCTTAGAAGAAAAAGCAGCAAATATTAAAAATTACATATCAATATATTAAAACATTAATTTTAACAAATTACATAATAACACAGCCCTAAAGTATTCTTTGATTTATTAATAAAAATTATTTGAAAAATTAGATCAAATGCACATTAAAATTTTATGTTTAAGTAAGTTTTCCCTTTCTCCCCCAAAATTGCTAATTAATGTATATTTTGTAAGCTAATCATTTTGCAACTACAATGCACTAGAAATTTTTTATATTTAATATTAACTATTTAAGTGACACAGGAATAATAAATATATTAATATACAGATTCATATAAAAAAATATAAAAAGGTACTTTTACAAAATCACAAACTTTTTTCAGCCAACCACAAAATGTTGCCAAACATTGCAATATTTCTCCATTAATAGAAAATGTAAATTCAAACAGTTTCTCCAATTTTGAGCCTCCACTATAATAACAATGTGATATCAAACATATAGTTTGAAGTAACCTTATTTATTATCATTATCTTGCATGAATTGCTTTCTTTTATGAAATCACAGATTTTTGCTATCGAAATTGTTAGTGTTAAGTTTGGCTGGAACTGCGACATCTTTTATTGTGGATAGGAAATTACACTTACTTTGATGGTCGACAATATTTTACACAAGCTCCAAAAAATAATATCACAATTAAATTAGGTTAATGTTAACTAATTAACATTAGTTTAATTTTTGAGTAATTGGAGATGCCAGAAATATTTTTAAAAGCTGATTTCAAATATAGTTTAAATATTTTCATTAATTTGCTTAGTAAAAGAATTGAGTGCTCCATGCCATTTAAATAATCACTTAAATTCTTACTTTGAATATCTCCATATACAGAATTAAGGATTGATCTCAGAAGTCCCGATAATGAAATAACAGCTGGCTTTGGTACATTATCAGCATATAAGCCCATGTATAGAGACAAATTTTTCAATAACAGAAGACAGGAATCATGCAGGAGTATAACTGGTTGACATGCTTGCGGTATATCTATTGAAGCTATACATAGGACATAAAAATGACATAGAATTAAAAAGAACAATAATGTAATTGAATGCAATATTATACAATTTTATATTAGATAAAAAATATAGTAAGAAATTTACATTATGAATTTTTATACATAACTTACATTTTGATTATTATCCACTAGAAAATATTTAAAACAAGCATCACATTTGAAATACTTTACTTCCTGTGTATTAATGTTTCATATGCTGTTCCATAAGGATAAGAAAAAATTAAATTTCTATATGATTAATGTTCTACTTGTTAATTAAAATGTAGAGAAACATGATAAATAAAACATTGGTTTTAGATATTCAATGATAAAATATCATCTACTTAAATATTTAATATAAAAAAAGAAAGTGAATGATAATAATATATCATACTAAGTTAAACAATTTTAATAATTAATAAACTAAATAAAAATTTAAAAATTATACTAAATAATTTTTACATTTTATAAGTTACTAACACAATATAAGATATATTACTTAACTATTTATAAAGATAAAATTTGAATACCCTTTTTTAATAGTATTCAAGAGTCTTTCAAATAGAAAATGTATACACATTCATATAAAAGGAATGATATTAAGAACAAAAGGAAAAGAAGACATCATACAGCCTTAACAAAGTTTTCAAAGATGAAACACAATATGAGAGAAGAGCAAGCTAATTTTTATAACATCTAAATAATTTTAAAAATCACAAATTTGCAATGAATATCGTGCAAATTTGTGATTTTTAAAATTATTTAGATGCATTAACTCCTTATATGCTTGCATTAACTACTTACTGTCATCATCCTCAGAATCAGATAATGAATCTTGTTGAGGAAGGGGCAATGGGTCAGCCAATTTCAAGTCATACTTTCCTTCTTTGCCCATTCGATAAGAATTGGTAGATCCAGTTTCCCACTGAACTCTAATCCAACCATCTTCTCCAAGTTCACCAATAACAGTTCCTTCCCCAGGTGGAGGACCATCCTAAGAAAAGAAAAAGAGTTATTCTATAATTTTAAAAAACGAGTCCTGAATGAACTTCAATTACATAATTAAGATTTATTTAAATATTCTTGTTATGCCTTGATTTGTTTTAATAGTTGCGCTAGAGTTACACGCAATAAGCTAACAATTAAAAATCTTTCACTTCTTAATCATTCTTTAAATGATGAGGACATTTGAGCTAATAATTTTCATTCTAGTAATTATTGCATCATGTTACATGAGGTGATTACAACCTATTTGAATTTGTCCAACAGCAGCCCAAATTATTCCATATAATGATCTTCAACAAAATATACAAATCAATAGTCAACTATGTGTTACTTTACAACTCAAATTATAGAAAGTTTCTTCTAATGAGTAACTAGAATATTAATATATTATTAACGAGATTAATTAAGCAGATTCTCAGTAAAGTAAAAATTTAAGTTTAAAGTGACTCTTCCACACAAATATGGATTGAATTGGTTTTTTAATGTTATGATAGAAACAACATGAGGGATATGGGCAATGGACCTCGTAATTTTGAGTCTGTCAAAGTAATGAGGACTACATCTGAGCTGGCCCCTCCCTTGCCACCAGAGAACTTAGGGCTCGATAGATTTAAAGTGTATCAGTAAGTGATATTTTTACAGTTTAAAAAAAAAACATCATCATTTAAAAGTATTTAATGAAATTCAATTATATTTATAATTTTTCAGGTCTTTTTTAATAATGGGAGTACTTTTAAAAACTGAAGATGTATAAAAAAAAGAAAACAATTTCCAATTGTCATAAATTACAACTGGTTAAAAAACATGAAGGAAATATTTAAAACATTATTAAATTCACAATCCTTTAAAACATTATTGAAATCACATAAATTTCCATCAATGAAATTATCAATTTTAAAATAATTTTTAAATTAAAAATTTCTTCCAGGATTTTTTTCATATTTTTAAAATACAAACAATTTGAAATAGTAAAGCTGGATTCACACGCATGTCAATCTTACTTCAGAATTCTTTTATGTCACAAAATATGTTTCTCTTTAAAAGAGTACATCATATTAACTTTTAATACAGTTAAATAATATAATTTCAAATAGCATCTAACAGATCTTTAAAAACTTTAATTTAATTTAAAATATTACATGTCCAATTGTAAAAATTTCTTGTCAATTTTATGTTACTCAAATCCTCCTGAAAGGAAATAAGATTCATATATATTGTTATATATATGTGTGTGTGTCTATATGTATATAATGTCTTAAAACAGTTAAGAGAACACTCTTAAGTAATCAGCATGAACATAAGAATGCAATAAAATTCTCATACTTGATCCCCCCATTTCCAGTCAGCTCCTTTAACAACCCGAGTTCCAATCTTCATAACAGCTGCCAACTCGGGACCTGTCAGAGGAGTTTGAACTTTGTGTTTTTTGAAATTTTCTTCTAACACAGCATATACAGGAGATGTCTGATCATCTTGATCAGTATCTGGTTTGGGACCTATAACATTAAGGTCAAATAAGTTATCAAAATGTTATTTGCAACAATGAGTCATTAGTTGTTTTTTTTAATATACCAAGCAAAAATAGTTTTTAAAACAAAAATAAATATATAAAATGATATTAAAATTACCTCATGTTAGCTAAATAATCAGTTTAAATTACCTTAAAAACATCCAAATGACTCTTTTTTATTTTTATTTTTTTGTTAAAAAAAAAAATAATTCCAATAAATAAGAAAAGAATAAAATATTTTTTTTAACAAATTTAAATAACAATAAATTATTCATATTAAATTTTGTAAAAGAAACATACTAAATGGAAACAATATCAATGTTGAGATGTAAGTACATCTACTTGTAAAAATGTACATTATTTAAAAACTTAAATTATAACTATTGCATAGAAGTTGTAAGTTATATATTTACTATTATCTAACCCAACTTTAGAAAAAAGTGATTGCAGAATGATGATTGTGATGCAAAACACATTTTTTTCTATTAAAATCAATTATTGTATTTATTATTTATTATACAGATGGACTTATAAGAAGTTTTCTTCTAAATAATAAATTTATCTTAATTGAAAGTTTTAAAAAGTCCATAACAAGATCTGAATTGCAGAAGTGAAACATATAATCCATACTAAAAAAATGCAATGAAAATAATACCTAAAATTCTCAAAATTGTCTGGACTAAAGCACAAACACCAGAACTGAGTGTTAAACCTGTTTCCAATGAACGATAATCACCAAACAATAATCCAATGTAGACAAGTGGAAAACGTGTGAATGGATAAAGTTCAAATGCACGTTCAGCATTTCTGATGTCAGTTTCTTTAACATGCAGTAGACTGGTAGTTTTTTGTTTGGTCCTGGCTTTTTCTTGAGCTGTAATGGCTAATTTTGAATTGTGAGCTTCAAGCTGCATTACACAAAATCGCAGCTCTTTAATAGCCCATGTCATGAATGAAGTACACTGTATTTCTACCATTATTCTGTCATATGGAGGAATTACATTTATGTTATCCAAGCAATGAGGAAGGTGCTTGCTGAAAAGAATAAAGTTATATAAAATTAGATTTCTATGTGTTTCAATATTCTAAGCATTCAATACAAAATGTAAACAAAAAATGCTAATAACGACACTGAAATTGGAGAATTGTTGTGATAACAATATTCACACAAATCCCACATATTAAAAACCGATATTGTCTATAATTAGTTTATAACTTACTCCAGTGCATAATTCGTAGCAGTATTTCTTAACTTTTTCAATCAACAAACCCAAAAAGAGACACTTCTTAAAGACTTAATGACTTTATGAAATTATACATAAAAAATTAATTAATTAATTCCAACATCATAACTTTTAATATCAATGTTGATAACAGCACTGAAGCTCACAATGTGCATTCAACTTTGAAATTTTTTTAAATATAAATATTAAATATAGCTATATTTTTAGAAAGGGGTAAAATCTTTATTTTATATCTTCTTTACACTACAATTTTTTAATTAAGAAGTTAAAAATGAAACCTTTGATTTTTACATTAAATTAAAATGTAACATATTTATCATGATACTGTTATTTATTATAGCTGGTTTTTTTTAATTTCAGCTGAAAATCACAAAGTTTATGGGCTTCTGTGAAAAAAGAAGCGGATAATTATTTTGAATTTCAATAAATTGTTCCAACAAATGGTACTTGAAAACTTCTTATATAATTACATCCCATCAAAATAACAGAAAAAAATTATATTAATACCCAGGATTAAGGAACGAATTGATCAATTTTATTGCTATTATTATTTTGATGATTTACTGTCTATAAATTAATATTTTTGTTTCCAAATATATAGGGACTTGAGGGTAATACAACTATTTGGAAGTTTCAATGTTCATTTCAAAGTTAATCAACAAATGACTATTACTTTGAAAAGGAAGTTAAGAGAAGCTATAACAAAGTGTACAGAGGAGTTCGTCAAATAACATTTTCTAAAAATAAGATTATCCCTATTTGCAAGATATCTCAGGGCATTCGTTATTTTCATCTGGTGAGCTTAGCTTTTTTTAGGGGGTAGTTAAGGTATTTAAAAAAAGTAATACAGTGTTGAATATGTTTGATTTTTACATGTTTTTCAATAATATGTGATAAATTTTCTCAAATCGTTTATGGTTCATACATGAATCAGTGCTTTCAGAAACCTATAGCTGCAAGTAATATAGTTACTAATGGCTGTATTTACCTTCCCAAGGGGTAATAATGTCACAAGATAGTTTTTTTGTTTCAAATATTTTACTATATTTAATATTATGCTTATTCTGATCTTTCTCATAATATTTTTCTTTTTTATCACTAGGTTAACATATCCCAGACAAAACATAAGGGGGAATAGAAGTCAAAAGTATACGAACTTGGCTTCTATTCTTATTTACAATCGACTAATTTCAAACAGAAGTAAAGTTATACTCATAACAATAATAAAATTGTGTTTTTTCATTGCTTCTTAATTGAAGAAATGGAAATTGATTTATCAAGAAAAATAGGAAAGTGGTCTTATTTCCTCCACAAGCCATATTACTTGCAAAAAAAGCTGTTTTCCAAAGTATTTAATTTGAAAGTGGAAATCTAAAGTGAAAACTAAGATTCTTTTAAAAACTTAAACACTCTTTTTGAAACTTTAAAAAAAACAGGGGAAGTACTAATAGTCTTGTTTTATTTCCCTCCAATTTTTCAACTTCATTACAACCTTGACAACTTCAGACTGAAATAAAAGCTGAATTACCCTTAGATATCATATAACACATCGATCAATAACTCCCGAGACTAACCCAGAGATGGCGCTCGTAGTAAACCAGTAACCAGGTCTTTCTAGAGTACTAACCTTTGCTTGAAACGTGTCAAAATTTTAAGTCGATCGGACCAGGAAAAAGGTTTTTTCCAAGTGGGTGCCGCGATTGCTTTCGATGGAACAAAAACAGCTTTCTGAATCATTGACTCGTTGCTGTTTTTGTTCCATC